>JAPMUY010003940.1:0-45000 GCA_026901105.3 Galaxias olidus
CACCTCATTTGAATAAAAATGACAGGTTTCTGCTGTTGGTGTTTAGCATTAGATCCAAAAAGTATATATATATATATATATATATATATATACATATATATATATAAAATATATACAGTATATATATATATTTATATATAAATATATGGGGGGGAAATTATATACAGTGTACAAAACAATCATGTCTACTGGCTCTTAAAAAGCCAAGTAAAAAAAAAGGTATGAATACAGGTCGTCCATTACATGTCAAAACCGACGGACTGATTACATCGTCAGCATGCTCCCTCCTCTATCGTTCTTCCAGGCCACCCACCCCCGACCCCCCCAACATCCCCATCATCCCTCTATCTTTTCCAGCCCAAACACACACACACACACACACACACACACGCACACACATACGCACCCACACACACACACACACACACACACACACACACACACAAACCTATCTTTTAACCCCCATCAATCCCTCATCGTTCTATCTTTTCACCCCTCTCCCTCCGCTCCTCATATCGTTCCTCCACCCCCCGACCCCCCCCCCCCCCACACACACACACCCATCCAGTGTTCCATCAGTGGATCCACATGCCGCGTCTCTCCAAACACATCCACCAAGCTGCCATTCAGCCTCACTGTCGTGGCTGGACGGGGGGGGGGGGGGGCATCTGATGCTTTTCCAATCTCGCCGGCTGCCACCAGGAGATGGGGCTAGCTGACCCCCCTGTCATCCTCCACAGTGCATCAATGGCCCGCCACACCCGCACTTGCATCTCCTCCGTCTCCTCCTCCTCCTCCTCCTCTTCCAGGTTCTGTCTCTATCTCCGTCATCGTGTCATCTACCTGCTCTCCAAAATGTCAGCCGGCAGTATCCAGCCGTGTGGCCCCCAGTGCAGCAGCTCGTGGGTCCTCCTCCCCATCGCCCCGGTCCTCACACGTCTCCAGGGAGGGTCTGACCCGCTCCACTGCGGCCCCGGCAGAATGTCACCCTTCCCTGGGCTAGAGGCTTCACGCTGACCTGCATTGGGCCGCGGAGCTTCCTTGACGTGCCTGACGTTTCATTTATATGAGCGCTCTCTCTCTCTCTCTCTTTCTCTCTCTCTTTCACTCTCCGTCTATCTCGCTTTTTCCTTTCTCTCTCTCCCTCTCTTTGTCATTGTCTTTCTCTCTCTCTTTCTCCATGTCTTTATCTCTATCTTTATCTGTCTTTATCTCTCGATCTCTCTCTTTCTATCTCTCTCTTTCTCTCATTATTACTCTCTCTCTCTCTCTTTCTCTCCATCACTTTCTCTCATTTAGGAACTGTAATCAAGTTCAGTGTTATTTGTTAGTCAGTGTGCCGTAGGGCCAACTGCTGAAATGCAGTGGGAAGGAACACGGCGTGAAAAACACATTGCCCGGACCGGCTGGGTGACGCAGTCAGACAGCAGCTCCCTTTTTCTTCAGATGAAAATGCTCTTGGCACTGCTGCTTACAGGGCATAAAACTCTCTTACATTTTTAAGCACGTTTTGAGAAAACCAAACCATTTCCCTTCCGCACATTTTTTTTGCACTGATTCTACGTTCACAAAAGTTATGAGTTTTACAATTGTAAACGAGTATCCTTGTCTCTCTCTCTCTCTTTCTCCTGGTCTTTCTCTGTTTCTCCTCGTCTCTCTCTCATTTCTCTCCTTCCTTCTCCTGTGTGCTGCAGCTCTCAGTTGAGGGATGACGTGTGATTGTCATTTCCCACTGGACTGTGTATTCCGAGAGGCAAACTACCGCTAAAGCCAGCTGAACTGAGCTGTCCTGAGACATTACGTGTGTTTTATAGGGTATGGGACTGCACCTGGAAAGGTTGTGTAACCGTTTCCAAGAAGATGCTGACTTAAGTACCTCCGAGGAGGGGAGAAAGGCATCAGCAACATAATGTGATCATGAAGCTCAATGGAGCCAAAGCTGTTACAATTTCAATTAACATGACAACCAGTGAACTAGAACGTCTTCAAAGAGAGAGAGAGAGAGAGAGAGAGAGAGAGAGAGAGAGAGAGAGAGAGAGAGAGAGAGAGAGAGAGAGAGAGAGATGAACGAGAATTTGAACGTAGAATTTGAACGTAGAATTTGAACGTAGAATTTGAACGAGTAGAATTAGAAGCAAAAAAATCATGGGAAAAGGTTTGGTTTTCTCAACATACTTTGAAATGTAAGAGAGTTTTATAACTGGTAAGCAGCAGTGCCAAGAGAATTTTCATCTGAAGAAAAAGGGAGCTGCTGTTGGATTGCGTCACCCAGCCGGTCCGGGCAATGTGTTTTTCACGCCGTGTTCCTTCCCACTGCATTTCAGCATTTGGCCCTACGGCACACTGACTAACAAATAACACTGAACTTGATTACAGTTCCTAAATGAGAGAAAGTGATGGAGAGAAAGGGAGAAACAAGAGAGAGAGAGAGAGAGAGAGAGAGAGAGAGAGAACACTGAGCATGAACACAAGAGAGACGGAGAGAAATACGAAGATAGAAAGAGCCAACAGCCAAACACACACACACACACACACACACACACACACACAAAACATGGTGTTAGTGTTGAATAAGTGAATTTTAAATGAGTATTTAGTCAGCCTTTTGACTCAGTGAGTTATGAGCTTATAATATCTTGAGCATTGCCAACACGGAGAAATTCTCGTTCACCCCCCCTCCAAACACACACACACACACACACACACACACACACACACACACACACACACACACACACACACACACACACACACACACACACACACACACACACACACACACCAACACGCACACACACACACACACACCCCACGCCTTGTTCCACAGGGCATCTCTCAAAAACAACCCCACCACTACCCAATCTAGTCCCTCCACCTCCCTCTCTGCCGACCAGCTAATGAACGTGCATGGTGCCGAGGGTTTCTGCAGTAGCCTTATCACCCGCTTCCCCCGCTCAGCATGCTCTCTCGTCAGGGACGCGGTGAAAGGTTCAATTGCTTTGGCGTGGATAGCCCCCACCTCGATAAACAGAGGGGCTAAAGAGGTTTGTTTATTGGGCCCCACCTTGATTTGACCCTCGGCAGCTCCGGTACAGCTCCAGTGTGATTACCTCAGTGTCAGAACCTGCCCACTGAGACCCACGGAGGAGAGCAACTAGTGCTGCCCTCCCAGGCTGGCTGATTAAACTTCTATCTCTCTCTTCTAATCAATCACAGTCACACTGTGGCAACCACTCTGAGGCGGGGTTGGAGGGGGAGGTGGAGGGGGAGGACAAAAAAAAGATCAGCATGGATGGTTTAAATTTCCATATAAAATTGTTTCAATTTCCAAAGGGACCTTGGTGGCTGAGTGGTCTAATTTGCTTTTTGCCTGAGGAAGATTACCTACTCGTGACTGAATGAAGCTACGATACAGATTTCATGCTGTGATGCAGCTTCCCCAGTTCATCTAAAATATCGCTTGAATAAATCTCATAATGAATGACTAGTCTGGCCACTTATCTAAGCAGGAGAAAAAGGAAGAAAAAAAAACACAAAAAAAAACCATGTTCAATGCTAGTGAGAATACACTACCAGCTGGTTGATGGCAAAAAGTTTAGGTTAATTAAATGAAAGCTGAAACAGCTTCTTTGTTTATCATTTCTGACATCCGAATTCTCTTGCATCTCCTCCATCAGCACAAAATAAAACCCACCATGGTTCTACCTGACGCTCCAAAGATTTACAAAAAATCTTTAAGACAGATTTTGTTTATTTTGTGTATCTTTTAGGTTTTCATCTTTAATCAAAGTTTACTGGCTTTGTTTGTAGAGTATAAAAAAAGAACGTGGCGGCAACCCCTGTTGAGAGTATTTTTTTTTGTGTGTCTGTCAGGTTGCATGCTGTAGGGCCCAGTTGGGAAAAAAAACATCATTATTTCAGTGTGTAGTCACAGCATCTACCTATTCGCCCAGGGATCAGTCACTTCCATCAGGCTCTCTGAAAGGTCTCAATCACCCCCCCGCCAACCATGCTCCCTCACCATCACCTCCCCCATGCCTTTCGCTGTGATACATCCATAGGCTGTTGTGTGACTCACCTTAGAAGCTAACTCCGAAACACAACGCGGTGCGTTTCACCTGAAATCACCTCCCTATGCATGTCCTGGTAACAGAGGCGTAAGTAAAAGAACGACATATCTTTCTGACAAATGTGTTTTCATCTTCGTGAAAACCGTCAACCTTTACGAGTGAGTGTGGCTACTATCATTCCTGGTACACTGTTGATGGCTAAACAGGGCTGTGAAACAGTGCTGTGAGAGCAGTGACCTGTCGATAGTCCATGTAACTCTTTTGATAGACATGAATTTCTACTCAGATAGCTGTTGTTGGCTAGACTGTAGACATTTTTATGGATGGCATGTAAAAACGTAGGGCCCCAGAGGGCCCAGGGTTAAATCACGGCTGTAGCAGAAGGAGATGTAATTTTCTAGTGGTAGTGTTTCACATGAAATGGTCAGCGGAACAACTGAATGTTTTTGGGATATGTGCGGGGCACATGACACTTGACTTTTGTCGCCATGACACTGGTAGTGACAGCGGCCTACCTATGTGGCTTCTGTGTGACGACGCGCTGGTCAGCTGTCCCCAGAGAGACATCAAACACACCGTCACCACCAGGACCCTTCTGCACACGCTCTGTAGCTCTCGCTCCCGCATTCTGAAAAGGAACAAACAAACAGCTCCAGTCAATCAAAATGGAGGTGGTCAGACTTAAATGTCGGTTAGGAAAGTACATAGAATTGATATGACAAAAAATGCAAACTTTAACTGAAAACTTGGCAATAGATTAGTGGGCGGAAGTGGCGAAATGGCCACAAAACTGACCATTAATGGAGCTCAGGTAACATTAAAACCAAACATTTTTACCATAGCCTAGTAAAATCATTTCTTCTGATTACATGGAACCAATGTATTATTTTGCATTTTAAGCTACTCAATTCCACAACGTGGTGACATAACTTTTACCAGTCCTTTTGTCAGCCTTTTACCCAATATGAAGCAATAGCTAAGTGACTTTAGGTCACCTGTGTAAGCTTCGTTTTAACAACTAACTCTCTGTTTGCTCTTGTCTTTGCCTCATCGCTTGCCTGTGCCTTGATAACTAATCAGCAATTCCGTTTGATTGGAGTTAACGGATACCCCTTTCACACAGACAACCCGTGTCTTTAAAACGGGCCCACGTTGTATCCATTCACACCGCACTTTGGTCCTATGAAAGACCCGTGTCGACACCGTTCAAACACACAAACCGGGTCACTGCTGAACAGATCGATTTAAAGGGGATGTTCCTACCATTGTTATTGTTTAAGGTTGATGGAGTCGAGATCTCTGTACACAGTTGCTATACCCACTTATACTGGTTGATAAAATGATTCACCCCGCATTATGAACTTACAGCAGAACAACGTCACTTCACTCACATCTTTCGTTCTAGAATGATGGTGGTTGAAAATGCTTTTGGACGACGGCGTTGTTTATTAAAGAGAAATGACATTGGCCTTGGCTAGCCGTATGCCTGACATTGTTGCTTCTTGTCGCATTTTACACGTTTGTTAAATACTGATGCGCCGATCCTTAACCAATGAGGTTTCTTGATCATAACCCGGGTCGAGTAGCCCTTTCACACCAAAGGCAAGCCGAGTCCGACACGGGAATAACACGGGTCGCTGGTCAGGTATGATAGGGGTATAACTTATCTAATAGTTTGTGGTGCCGAAAAGCTCTGCTCCAAATGATAGGACGCTGTGGCAAAAATTAGGGTTATTATTTAGGTGCTAATACTACAGGAAGAGTGACATTAAATAATATAGTATATAATAATAATATCATATATAGTATAGCTGCAAATCACTCATCCTGTAGTTGTCTTAAATGTTGACCTGTCCGCAATATCTAGTATTGGGGTGAGTGACTTGCATGCCACATAGCATAGGAACTGTTGACATTCATAGGAAATCATCAATGCGTACTTGCTTGCTTTCTTACTTGATTTGTCCTATTGAATACCTTTGTAGTTGTTTCCCTACAAACACACACACAGCTATGACTTTGCAATGCCGCACAAACAAGCAGCAATTTATGACGTCTATTGAATCTCTTAAGAGAACAAATTAGGGCAATATTTCTCCCTAGGTCGGTTCTGCTGTCTGCGCTACCTGGGTATTGAGTAATACTGTTTAGCTGGTCTGTCTTGGCTGGCTGTGCCCAACCCACTTATCTTCATGTACTTTCAGAGGGCTGCTGTCCTATAATACTCTGTGTCTCCGTCTAAGAGGTCCGCAGAGAGAAGGGAACACACAAGGCAATCAGCACCTCATCTTCACTGGGAACCGCGGTAGATACTCTCGTGGGGGAAAAAACAGTCGCAAATCACAACCCCTCCTTTTTTCCCTTTTCAACTCCATGCCAATGTTGCCTCTCAAATTAGTGAAAAAGATTGGTTTCATGCAAAGAGCTTAACTCCTGCTTATTTGGCAGGGGCTTGTGAAAGGCAGAGAGGGACGTCTTGCTGTGCTGTGCCTTTGTAGTAGCAACCAGAGCTGGGCGAGGCCTGATAGCAAGCTCCCATTCTGCTACAGGTAGCCACAACATGCCAATGGCTTGGGAAGCAGAGGTTTAGCGCCATAGAAATTAAACAACTAGATGTACATGTTAAATTAGGTTTTTCTGTGGGGACAATGGTGAGGTGTTAATAATAATAGACTATATAATGATAAAGGATCTCAAATGTGTTGTTGGGTGAGCAAGTCTGGCGCAAATTGGCTGCCGTGGTGTCACTCAGACTGAGTGTTGTATTTGATAGCTGTCGGTCCATTCGTTGTTCGTTCTGCGTAATTAATTGGCGACCAATTTGTGTAAAGCGCTTTGAGTATCGAGAAAAGCGCTAAAAACTAAATAAAATGAATTTTTATTATTATTATTAAATGTGGCTCGAAGAAGTGTCCTCCATCTTTGATCTTTATATAAGAACACCATTTTGGAGCTAATATGGGTTTTCTGTTCAGGTGGCTAGAATGACAAACTAGTAGAGATGGGTTGAGAGGGAACTGCACACACAAATTCACACACATGCAAATAATCACACACACACACACACACACACACACACACACACACACACACACACACACACACACACACACACACACACACACACACACACACACACACACATGCGCGCACACACACAAACACTCACCCAGTATAACAATATACATGATCCCTCCGGAGCTGTGGGGTGGAGAGGATCAGACATGTACCAGAGGTGAGTCATTGAGATCAACAAAACACTCTGCTGACAAAGCCTGCCACTGAGTGGACCAGGCTGACAGACTTTGGTTGGAGGGCACAAACAAAAACAGCGTCACTGTTGCTGTTGTTGTGGTTGTCATTGCTGTTGTGTTTGGCTTTCGCTGTCTTTTTCCAATGGTGTGCCAAGCGGTTTCTCTCTCTCTCGAATCACTTGTTCAAGCCCTCGGGCCACGTCACTCTCTTCTGAGATGGCAAACAACAAACTGTCTTTTCTATTTCTATTGCGAGCTACTTTTTTTCCACGGAGACAAATTAATTCTGGATAACTGCAGCACAACCTTCATCAGATTCTACTTAATATATGAAGGTACTGATTGAAACAAAGCCTTTTCCATTAAAAGAAGAATAAAGCAGTATTGTTGAATCACCCTCCCCCACTTCTTTTTGTTAGCCGAAAGTAATTAATGATTCCCCTCTCTGGAAGAAACAACTGAATATCTAAAGTTATTCAAATGAAACTTTGATGTAGAATTACCCGCGACTGCATTGTTTTGAGATCAAAACATTCAGCGAGACTCAGACTGGCAAGTTAAACACTTTGCAAAGAGAAAACAGAGCGAAACAGACGGTTCTACGTCTGCTGATGAGGAAGTGTTAAAAGGCTGATATCACTAACAGTGCAGCAGCTCTCAAGCCTATCACAGTGAGTCAGCTATGGGAGGCTGCACGCCGTCTCAAGGTACCTGTTTAAAAAAAATAAAGAGTGATAGGGTTTCAGATGAGTGATGCAGTGTGCTTCCCTCGCAGTAATTAGTCCCTTTGGAATCCTTCTCTCCTCATGCGGAAGAAAGTTTGACATTGTACTCATTTCTGTTTCAAACTACTCTTCATCCTGCTTTGCTTTTTACCCTTTAAGGTGGGAATGTCAAGATGGTTTTGTGTTAAAACAGAAAGAAGGTGAAAGTGGATCGGAAGAGCAGACAAAGATGACATCACATTGTTCTGTTCCTCAACGTTCTTCTTTGAGGGGGGGGAGAGAGAGAGAGAGAGAGAGAGAGAGAGAGAGAGAGAGAGAGAGAGAGAGAGAGAGAGAGAGAGAGAACAAGCCCCCACCCAACTCCCTTCTTCCCTACTGGACATGCTGGGCAGGAAAGCAGAGAATCAAGACAGGCAGACAAACACAGGGGCAGACGGAGCAGTAAAAAGATAAGGCAAGTAAGGCAAGTAAGAGTGGAGACTTTTTCTAATTTAACCTTTATTTAACCAAGCAAGTCCATTGAGAACATGTTCTCATTTACAAAGGCGGCCTGGCCCAAAGCCTGGAGACAACGAGGTAAGCAGACAAATAAATAGACCAATAAAGAAGAAAGGAGAAAGACAGACAGACAAACAGAGAGACAGACAGACAGACACAGACAGACAGGCAGGCAGGCAGGCAGGCAGACAGACAGGCAAGGAGAGAGAGAAACAGACAGACAGACAGACAGACAGACAGACAGACAAGGAGAGAGACAGACAGACAAGCAAGGAGAGGGACAGACAGGTAGACAAACAAAGGGACAGACAGAGGCAGGAAGACAGACAAGCAAGGAGAGGGACAGACAGGCAGGCAGGGAGAGAAACAGACAGGCAGACAAACAAGGGGACAGACAGGCAGGGAGAGGGACAGACAGGCGGTCAAGGAGAGAGACGGACAGGCAGACAAACAAAGGGACAGACAGACAGGCAGGGAGAGGGACAGACAGGCAGGCTGCAGAGTGTGTGTTGTTGGATAACAGACATCTGCTCCTTGGTCCGGGGGAGGATGATGGGGATGGAAAGGAGGAAGGTGATTTGACGAGGGATGTGGATGACTGGATAGGGATTGTAGCCAGAAGTCAAGACAGGGAGCAGCAGAGCATGCTGATCTTCAGCTTCTAACGTGCCAAGAATCATTGAAACAAAAATGCCCCCGATGTGCATTCTTCATGGTGATCACATGGTGGGCAGTGACTTATGATCTCATATATAAAACCATAAATGGGTGACTGTATGTGATGATATAAGTGTTTAAAAATGTTATTTACAATTATTTGAATTTAAAAATCAGAAAAGCACATCATAAAGTATGGGTGATATGTATGTATATACACACAGAATATCCAGTAAAATATTTGTGTTTTGTGCACATTTAACGCAAAGGGATCACAGTAAATTCAGTATCATAATCCTTAATAGGATTTAGATCTAGTATCTGCTTTGGGAGGACTGATTAATTTATACATTCTGTTTCTCAGGCAGCAATGCAACACAAGCGGCATATAATCAAGATCAGAAGATACATTTGGAACACAATTAACATAACAGCATATGGCCAAGCTGGCAGCCAACAGCAGACATGCACATCTACTGTAAATATGGCACCAACCAATTTGAAAATATTCAAAAGTGTTACAGAAGTTATCACAGCTACCTGTAACAATGTTTTTTGTGTCATTGTAACTGTGTTAATTTAACAGAATCAGGCACTCGAGGGCCACTTCTCATTTTGAACAACGACCTGGCCAAGTGGCCGAGCACAACAGTACAAAAGAAAGGGAGAAATAAAAACGCTCGCCTGCTTTTTACATTAGTCGTTCGGAGACCGATGTTATAGACCATGGAAAGATGCTTTGCAGATGAATATTTGTCATACAACTCTTACGGAAAACAAGGACATACTGAACGCGCCAGCTTTGTTTTTACTATAGTTTTGCGCCATTTTAAGCCTAGCTCAGTTCCAGCCAATTATACTGTTCGTTGCTAGCACTACGGTTACATCCTGTCATTTTAGAAACCTGTAAACATTCACATCATTTTTCAGATTTATTTTGCTTAGAGGATTCTTACATGCCCGCAGGCACACGGTGTTATAGACAGCGCTAAAGGGACAGCCCTCATGGCACATGCCCTCGGCTGAGTTTTTTCCCCACCAATCAATTAGAGCAGGCGCCATTGTGCTCTCAGGGAGGCGGTGACATGGTTGTAAGAGCTATTTGTTCTCACTGTTTAACAATGGCTCTAAGAGATCCACTACACAAATTGGCATTTGTGCAAAAAAACAAAAAAAATTCTCTTGGTGTGTGTGTGTGTGTGTGTGTGTGTGTGTTGAGAGAGTGAAATTAATTACAACATAAAACATTGATCTAATTGTGGGTTTTGGTTAAACAACATTTCTCCCCCGTTTCTCTGAACTCCCTTTCCCCTGCTATCTGGAATTCTGACTCCATGAACATCTTTAAATCCCGTTTCGAAACCCACTCGTTTTCCTTAGCTTACCCCCAAGTTGTTCCCCTTGTACAGTGTCCTTGAGTTACAAGTAAGGCGCTTAAATCCCATGTATTATTATTATTATTAACATCAACGTGACTCTCTACTGTCCTCAGTTCACCTTCACATGCCCGATGAAGGTCCTTCACTTAATTAAAAATAAAACATCCTTTCGTTTCAAATTAGCAAGTGGTGACAATGTCCGGAAGACCTTTTCACTAGATGCTCTTTAATGGTTATCAGGTATTCTGTGTTGAGTGGATATGAGTGGGACGTTGTAGCAGTGGTTCTCTGCTTAGCTGGACTCCCGAGCAGTATGCTTTGGTGGGGGAGGTGATAGTGTGCCGAGGACTCATATCGGTGTCTGGGAATGGCATCATCGGTGTCTGTGAATGCCATCAGGACACTGTTGGAAAGTGTGTGTGTGTGTGTGTGTGTGTGTGTGTGTGTGTGTGTGTGTGTGTGTGTGTGTGTGTGTTTGTGTGTTCATGCAGTATGCGGATGATGACCTGTAGGCAACTAGTAGTCTACAGACAGCTGCAACCTTACGCCCCACTACACACACACACAAACACACACACACACACACACACACACACACACAGTCTCTCTCTCTCTCACACTCTCTCCATTGCCTGTGCCCTTCTATTTCTCTATGTGTTATCTGGGTTCAACAGCAGGGTCTACCACCAGAGTCTGAGTCAGCCTGAGCCTGCCTCCATCTCAGCAGTGTTCAGTGCTAGGCCCAGCTGACACATACCTCTACATGCCTGGCCCAGGTCACTGTGGCCCAGGTCACCGTGGCCCAGGTCACGCTGCTGTCCTGTTGCATCACTCATCACAGGGGTCACAGGGACCAAGGCTTGAGCGATGATTGTAAAGCTACAGAACCATCAGTGTTGTATCTGGCTGTAGTACATACATTAAATATGTTGTGTCTGGCCGTATAGTACAGGCATTTAATATATAATTAAATATGTAATACATATATAATTATATAAATAAATAAGGAAATATGAAGATCTACATTAAAAATAAAATGTGTCACATATAATTATATCAGTTAACATTTCACTTTTTTGACATTTCAATGATTTAATTATACATGAATTGTTACAAGTATGGCACACATCGTAATATATAATATTTATGTAGCATAACATTTATGTAAGAAGTTTTTTTTATATATACAATCATTGTTTTTTAAATGTAATGCAGGAATTGACATAAAGGTAAAATATATGCAACAGCATTTTGTCGCCTGACCCCAGATTGAAATAGTCCAGATTGTGGGATATAGATCCAGCCGTGGTTCTAAGGTGAACTTCCTGTGAGTCACTGTAACATTGGCAAATCCAAATTATGCTTACTCATAATTACTACTTCCATCCATCCATCCATTCTCCGCCGCTTATCCGGGGCCGGGTTGCGATGGCAGCAGGCTAAGCAGGATAGTCCAGACGTCCTTCTCCCCAGCAATGTTTTCCAGCTCCTCCTGGGGATCCCGAGGCATTCCCAGGCCAGATGAGATATATAATTTCTCCAGCATGTTCTGGGTCTACCCCGGGGTCTCCTACCAGTAGGGCGTGCCCGGAAAACCTCCAAAGGTAGGCGGCCAGGAGGCATCCTAATCAGATGCCTGAACCACCTCATCTGGCTCCTTTCGAAACAAAGGAGCAGCGGCTCTACTCCGAGCTCCCGCCGGATGACCGAGCTCCTTACCCTATCTCTAAGGCTGAGCCCAGCCTCCCTACGGAGGAAACTAATTTCAGCTGCTTGTATTTGTGACCTCGTTCTTTCGGTCACTACTGAAAGCTCATGTCCATAGGTGAGGGTTGGAACGTATACCGATCGCGAGCTTCGCCTTTCGCCTCAGCTCCTTCTTCACCACGACCATCCAGTACAACGCCCGCATTACTGCTGACGCTGCACCAATCCACCTGTCAGTCCCACGCTCCATTTTATCCTCACCCATGAACAACACCCGAGATAGTTTAACTCCCTCGCTTGGGGCAGCAACTCACTCCCTACCCGGAGAGAGCACTCCACCATTGCAGAGAACCATGGCCTCAGACTTGGAGGTGCTGACTCTCATCCCGACTGCTTCACACTCAGCAGCAAACCGCTCCAGTGCGTGCTGAAGGTCACAGTCTGAAGAAGCCAACAGAACCACATCATCTGCAAAGAGCAGAGCAGCAATTCTGAGGTCCCCAAACCGGACACACTCCTACCCCCATCTACGCCTTCAAATTCTATCCATGAAAAAAAAACATAACCGGTGACAAGGGGCAGCCCTGGCAGAGTCCAACACCCACTGAAAACGTGTCTGACTTTGTGCTGAGAACACAGACACAGCTCTCACTCCGGTTATATAAAGACTGGATGGCTCAAAGCAACGGCCCCGGTACCCCATACTTTCACAGTACCCCCAATAGGACTCCCCGGGGGACACGGTTGTAGGCCTCCAAGTCCACAAAACACATGTAGACTGGATGGGCAAACTCCCATGATCCCCAAACAGCCCCGCGAGGGTAAAGAGTTGGTCCACTGTTCCACGACCAGGACACAATCCACATTGCTCCTCCTGAATCTGAATTGTTCTCCTGAACAATCGGTCGGAGCCTCCTTTCCAGCACCCTGAGATAAGCTTTCCCAGGTAGGCTGAGAAATGTGATACCCCTATAATTGGAGCACACCCTCCGGTCCCCCTTTTTAAAAATGGGAACCACCATCCCGGTCTGCCATTCCATAGGTACTGTCCCTGACCTCCATGCAACACTGAAAAGGCGTGTCAACCAAAACAGCCCAACAATGTCCAGAGCCTTCAGCATCTCGGGGCAAATCTCATCCACACCCGGCGCCTTGCCATTGAAGAGTTTCTAAACTACCTCAATGACCTCTGCCAGGAATATGGGTTATGCTTCCCCCGAGTCTTCGAACTCTGCCCCCTCCATAGAGGACATGTTGATGTGGTTAAGGAGTTCCTCAAAGTGCTCCTTCCACCGCCCAACAATATCCCCAGTCCGGGTCAGCAGTTCTCCTCCCCTGCTCAACAGAGCCTGGTCCAAGCCCTGCTTTCCCTTCCTGAGCCGTTGGTTTGCCAGAACGTCCTTGAGGCCAACCGAAAGTCCTTCTCCATAGCCTCCCCGAACTCCTCCCACACCTGGGTTTTTGGTTTGTGACCACCGAAGCCGCAGCCCTTCGGGCGCCTTGTACCCGTCGGCTGCTTCAGGAGACCCCTGGGCCAAACAAGCCCAAAAGGCCTCTTTCTTCAGCCTGACAGCCTCCCAACCTCCCCCGGGATGCCTGAGAAGTTCTTCCGGAGGTGGGAGTTAAAGACCTCACGGACAGGGGCCTCAGCCAGATGTTCCCAATACACCCTCACTACACATTTGGGTTTATTGGGTCTGTCCGGCAGCCTCCCCTGCCATCTGATCCAACTCACCACCAGGTGGTGATCAGTTGACTGCTCAGTTCCTCTCTTCACCCGAGTGTCCAAGACATACGGCCGCAGATCAGTGTTCATTTTGTCAACAAAAATTCGGACTAAAAGTATTTGTTGACGACCTCTTTTTTCATGACTAAATTGTAACGACAACGCAAATGAAAAAATGTTGACAACGAAAATGAAGACGACATCTCTGTTCATTATGCCTTGATGAATTAAGGCGAGACCAAATAGCTGGCTCTGTTCTGGCGGACGAGCAAGATCAAAGTTGCCGTCTCAAGGCATTGGTTGTTTTCCTTTTTAACCACTCACTTAATTGTATAACAAATTCTCCCTGCCTTCATGCATCTTTCTCGTTTGATGATTATTTTTCCCTGCTCTGAGTCTGTGTATGTTCGCGCAATTTTTAGCAAATGCCAGGCCATTACAGTTGGCTAAAATTTGAACAAGCTAACGTAAGCTTGTGAAAGCTCCAAATCTAGCTAAGACCCTGCAGTGTCTGCTAAGGTAACGGTAAATATAAATTATATGATTGATTCGATAACTTTAGGAAAACTTAACGTTAAGTACGATGTCATAGTGCCTGCTCTCGCTTTGAAAGCAGTGAGACTCACTTCAGAGCGGTGCTAACGTCATCATTCAGTTTAGCCAGACTGCATAAGCTAATTACCGTTAACATCACGGTTACGGTTAACATCAGCCACTGCCCTCTTGATAGTTGCATAGCCTGGCGCCGCGTTTAGTCTACTGTTCAAGTGGTTGCATGTGTAGAAGTGTGCAGAGCCATTTATGTTAATTCCCCTTAGGAGTCAGGACTAAAACATTTGACTAAAACTAAAACTGACTACTACTGACTAAATCTTGACTAAAACAAAACAAAATGAAATGACGAAATATTGACTTTAACCAAACTACAATTTTCAGCGACAAAGACTAAAACGATGATGATGATGATGACGATGATGATGATGATGATGAATGACTAAAACGAAATTAAAAATTATTGTCAAAATGAACACCACCGCAGATCTGACGATACGACCACATATCTAGTTGGTACTGCTCCACTTCCCACACTAGCTCTGGTTCCTTCCCCGCCAGAGAGGTGACATTCCACATCCCAAGAACCAGTCTACGATGCCAGGGGTCTGCACACCTAGGTCCCCGCCTATGCCTGCCACCCGGCTGGCATTGCACCCGACCCTGATGCCTATCCCTGCAGGTGGTGGGCCCACAGGCCCATAATCACTACTTATGTAGACTGTTCAGTATTACAGAAGTGTTTGGCTACAGTTTCTCTTCACAAACCAAGGCCTCAACACAGATTAATGAGTACAGCTCAAGTTGTTTATGAAAATGCTTGCAGGGATTCTTTTTTGTCTCTTTGCATATCAATGTGGCATGTATGGGAAAGAAAAACAATTGACAGGTGACAGATTATTGCACAAAACAACATTTAAGATTCTGTGTCTACTTCAAAGTAATTTGAATTTAAAAAAAGTAAATCTCTTAAGATTAGCCTGTATTTTTAAGTGTTGTGTGCTGTGCGTATGTGTGTGTGTGTTTGTAAGTGGGGTCTTCGGCAAAGAAGTTGTCACTTTCAATGTTGAGTCACACATAAAACGACACTTTGGACACTGGGCTCCATTCACTTAAATGAATATTCAAAACCGTGGAGAGAATTCTGACATAAATTGAATGCATGAGCCAGGCATAAGCCGTAATAAGATCAAAGTAATGCTAAGTGGATCTTCAGGCTTTATTTCCCCATCTCATCCAACAATGTGTCTGCTGAAGCAGAAAATTATGCCGCCGCTTTAACGCAATATAAGTCACTCAACAATAAACAGTGTGCTTCGCAATCCCCCTTATATTCATGCGATTAAGCCTCGACGATTGACTGAGCAGATACGAATGATCGGGAAACTGAGCACGAGTAAAAGGTAAAAACGATGAGGTGGTGCAACCAGTCGGTCCAAACTACCCCTGACTGTCTATTTACATTCACCCTTGAATGACCCTCGATGCAAAATTATTGTGAGTGATGTAAAATAATTTCTGATCTCCGTGCCGCTATTGTATCAACATAAACCTTTACTTGACTTGAAGTAACCTCTCTCAAGTCTCAGAGGAACTACAATTTCATGATGCTCCCAACTTCTGCAAGAGGTTGAATCTGAAACAGGTCAATTTAAACTGGAGTGCAGGATTTCTCCTCCCAAAAAACTTTATACAGAATGTTTTACAGAATCTTTGGTAGAGTGCTCTCTCGATCTGTATGTGCTTCTCTCTCTCTCTCTCTCTCTCTCTCTCTCTCTCTCTCTCTCTCTCTCTCTCTCTCTCTCTCTCTCTCTCTCTCTCTCTCTCTCTCTCTCTCTCTCTCTCTCTCTCTCTCACTCTTTCTCTCTCTCTCTCTCAGTCTATGTCTCTGTCTACGTCTTCGCATCTCTCTCTCTCTCTCTTCATTCATTCTAGCCATGGGCAAGCCATGGGTTATCCTACATAAATTGGGAAACACCCTGCTGCTGCTGCCGCTGACTATTCTTCAATAGGCCTACATGTTTCCAATGCTCCATGGAGAACACACAGAGTGATTCAACACTGTAGGGCTGTGAGGGCTGCCTGAGATGGGTAGGCTGTGTTTGTGGTTTGATGGGAGTGTTTTTGATGCGTGTTTTACCTCATAGCCCTACAGTGAGTGTAAATCATACTCTTATTGAGCCCAAGACGAGATCTGGTAAGACATAATAATTGATCAAAATACATGTGCGTAAATTCATAAGCTGCATATTACCTAATTTATTGTTCCGTGTTGGCAAGATAAACAATAATTTTGTTAAACATTAATATAGTTGTTTTTTTACATAGAACTGCCACAACAGGCCATAATAATTAGGTATTTTGCCCTTTGACCTTTTTGCCCTAAACCACCAGCACCCCCTTGAGGAAAAAAGGCACAGTGGCCACTGATCGGGTTCCTGGCCTGCATTCAGATGCCCTATAACAAAAATAATATGCTCTAGCACCTAAATGCCCACTAATACCCTGAGAGAGACTGCAGGTTCATGGCCGATGAATTATTTAAAGTGGAGCCAGCCAGGGTTCTCCTTCCATTTGCCTCGGTAGAAGTAGCTTTGCATGCATTCATGAATAATAGACCGTCACTGTGAAGCGTGGGAACAGGGAAAGAGCAAAGTAGCAAAAGAGGTGGCCAAATTGCACAGCATGAGAGTACAGGCTTATCTAGGCACGGTAGAACACACTCCGACTTAGTCACTCGCCCGAGAACAACTGCCAGATGACAAAACAGCCAAAGAAAGAAAAAACAACAAGGGTGACGAGGCCATCGAAAAGGAAAACAAAGATTTGCATCTTTAGCTGCTTTCGGGCACATTGCCACTAAGTCGATATGATCCTATTGCCAGCTGTGAACCTAGGCCAGCTAACAACAACTGGTTAGTGGGTTAAGATGGAGAGTTCATGTCCAATGCAGAACATTGAATTGAACAGAACTGAGCTTAGCACCGTTCAAATCTCCATAGCATTAACATGTTATCACAGCTGGCACAGTAGTGAGGCGTGGGAATTACACACACACACACCCACACACACACACACACACACACACACACACATAGTGACAAAAAAAATTGTGAATTAATTAACCAGATTTTGAATTTTCACAACAAACCAGGGAGGTGGGAGGAAGGGAAGAGAGATGACAGTCAAACATGTCTCTAAGCCGTCTGGCTTTGGTTATTTGAAATGAATTGAGTTCCCCTTGCTTTGGATAGTAGTCAACATGAGTAGTTACAGTACTTAGCCCAGCGAGAGCAGCACATCCATAATTGGAGGTCTAATTGAGTTCCCTGACATGTTTGGACGTGCTAATTCTCAGTGCAATTTAGAAGTTTAATTTCACTCATTACGGGACTCGCAGTCCTGTGTTCTCACGACAAAGGATAATTCAACAGGCTCTCCACGCACCACCAAAAGACATGGCGTTTAACTGCCCCAATTTCAGCCTCAGGGGTCCAGCAGGGACAGATAAACTGAAAGCAAATCAAATTTCCGCAAAACCAAAAGGAAATGCAAAAGCAAGGGAAGACGAATATCTGTTGCCAAGACAACAGCCTACCTACAGTATTACATCATAGAGCTAAGTCCCTTTCCAATTAATGTTGAGGAGACATCAGTTGGTTGAGTGTTTAGGTGAGGGAATGCTGCTCTCTCTCTCTCTCTCTCTCTCTCTTTCCTTTCTGAGATTTGCTAATATGGAGTAAAGATCTGCGTTTGAGTCCCTGTTTGGCTGCAGCTGTTTAGCAGGCTCGATTGCATTCTGGGAAAGGGAAAGCAGCAAGGCAGAAGAGAAAGGGAAAGAGAGGAAGAGCATGAGGAAGAGAGACAGAGAAAGAGAGATAGGGAGGGAAAGAACGAGAGAGGGAGAGGAAGAGAGAGAGAGGGAAAGATAGAAGGAAAGAGAGCGAGAGACACAGCTAGAAGGAGAGAGAAAGAAAAACAGAGAGAGAGAAAGAAGCTAAAAACATCTCTTTTCAACCCCAAGCCAGATGAGTTTTTTTGACAAGCCTGCTTAATTCCCTTTTAAAGTCCCTTCAAGAGATTTTGTTCAGCGCCATTCCTTTGTGTATTTTCTACAGGGAGTCCAGGGCACCCTTCAGCCTATTTATGCGAGCTAATTTATAGTCTAAATGAGGGCACGTTTTTTGGTGAGCGTGCAAACACAATTGCGAGCGGGAGTTGGAACTGACTGTTTTATTCGTTTCGCCTATGGCCTGGCGAAACCGTAAACAAGTCTCTCCCTCGACTCTCCTCAGGAATCGACTGCAAAAAAAAGACAATCATTAAAATCGCATAATACGAGCAAATCCATATGTTGCATGGAGTCTCAAAGTGGTGCTTAGTGCGGGTGTGTTAAACACAAATACATTTTCATTATCCCAGGACCAATCCAGATATGAATCCCCTGTTTCCAGTCCTATCGAGCAATCCAGTCCTGGCAACAACCTTTTAGGATGCTGCACACATCACACATTCATTCGTCATTTAGGATCAACCACACGCTATGGCAATAAGAAGTAATTTACATACTGTATAATATCAGGATCAGAGACACAGTCAAGCCTTGGGACTGCCGTGATTGCGTTTTGCAAAAAGAACAAGGAAAAAAAGGGCCGATTACATTATGAGCAAACACAGCAGTAATCTTTCATGAATAAACTCTCTCCTCATCTGATACTGCTCACAGTAATATGGAGTGTTTGTAAGAACAGGGCTCTTTCTCATTGTACAACATTTAACAAATACGAAACACAAACTGTCTATGAATCTCAGCACAGACAATCAGAATTGGAAATAATGGGCAGGAATGCAATGGAGGCCCTAACTTCGGTGGCCGTGTCAGCCCGCATAACTTGTCAAGCTCAAACAACAACAACCACAACAACAACAACAAAGGCTGCATGTCCCTTACAGGAGGTGAAGAGCAGGAGAGAGCCTACTAGAAGGGTGTGACTGTGTAAGTGTGTGTGTGTGTGTGTGTGTGTGTGTGTGTGTGTGTGTGTGTGTGTGTGTGTTTGTGTGTGTGTTGCCTGTTCCAACTAGTGGGTCCCTCCCAGGGTGGACGCTACCAGCCCCTGGTGATGGTGAACGGCTCAGCGAGCACGCCCCAACATCAACGCTGGATTGGTAGAGCAGAGGCTACATGGAAGAGGCCACGGGCTGCCCAGATGGTGCATGTGTGTGTGTGTGTGTGTGTGTGTGTGTGTGTGTGTGTGTGTGTGTGTGTGTGTGTGTGTGTGTTTATGTGTGCGTGCATGCGTGTGAAAGCAGGTTTGTGTGAGAGTGTGTAAGTGTGTGTGTGTTTGTGTGTGTGTGTGTGTGTGTGTGTGTGTGTGTGTGTGTTTGCATGCGTGCATGTGTGTATATGTCTTTACAGAAACAGGAAAATAAGAAGTGACATCAGGCCATTTCTGTTCTTTTCTGTTCTGTTCTGTTCTATTCTGTTCTGTTCTGTTCTGTTCTGTTCTGTTCTATTCTATTCTATTGTATTATGTTCTATTCTTTTCTATTCTATTGTATTCTATTCTATTGCTGACGATCGCAGTCACACACTAACAGACCTAAACATAGATCCTGCAAAAAGGATCCAAATACCATGCATACATTGAGCTGTGGTCCTTTTGGAAACCACATCTCAGCTAATCTCCCTAGCTGAGCCACTCTCTGGGATTGATTCATTCACTGGCTGCGATGCGTTTTTTAATTACGGTCAAATGATCTGCTAATAGCCAGAGAGAAGCCCATGACATCACTCCACACGTATGAGATCCACACGTATGATGTCTGCAGAAGGCGCGTCTCTAGTGGCCAGGCCTTAGATAGGATTACTCAGAGCCATGTAGAGATATATGGCTCTGGGATTACTGATATGTGAAACCCGTGTACAACGCAACGCTCACTGAGCCACTCAACAACCACTTCCTTTCGTGTGTGTGTGTGTATCGAGAGAGGGCGTGGCCCTGACACCATTTAACACCCGAGTTCACAAAGACCCTTTACACGTCAAGCTTTTTGAGTGCCACACACAGGCCTCCACAAAAACACTTTTATCAGAGTGACAATCAAAAGTTATCATCCAGCCACAAGAAACACAGAAACAATTTTAGACCACAAAGCAAGCACCTCATGGTAAAATTGAGATAATAGTCCTATTTTTCGAAGCGATATAACCAGGCAGGAGTAGATTCGAGGAAAGGCAACATCTCAAAATGGTGAAAGTGAGCAACCTTGACACCGTAGTAAAATAATTGGTGACATGTGGTGCAAGGCTGCAAGGCAAGCTCAAGGTCCCAAGGTTTAAAACTGCTTTCAGTGCACTCACCCCCCACAAAATCATTGCACAGCATACAGTATAGTATATTATTATGGCTGCTTCACCTACTGTCAGATATATGCTGATAGGTGCTGTGTTATCAGTTTCAAATAACGACCCTTTGAAGGATTTTACTCACGTTCACATTAAGGATGGATGGAGCCTTGTCAATTATTAGTGTTTAAACATCAAATGTGCCAGGGTGCTTTTTGTTCTATTTCTGTCTGATAAGGTTTTATTTTTATTTTATTTTTTATCTCAAATTGAGTTAAAATTTTGGGGGACAATATTATCTAAAGTAGAACTTGAAAGGATTTTTTTTTCATCAAAAGTCTGAGAATCTTGAAACCAAAGGACTTAAGATTGCGGTAATTTACTAATTGGCATGATACTCGAAATGTACGTACATGACCTAAGGGAGCCTTCATTTTGTCTCAGGCAGCTTATCAACATTTTGAAAATATACGTTTTCTACTGACTAATATCTTTTTGCTGTAATGAAAATCTTCACTCTTCAGTTTATAGTTTATTATTTTTCCTTGCATTATCTTTAATATAATAGCAACTATATGACTGTTGAACAGAAGCTTGGATAGCAAAACAGCTATTATAGGGTCTTTCTGGTACACTTGACATTCTTGAACTATTAATTGTGTGGGTGTATATTAAAGAAAATAAATGATGGTGGGAGTCTCCTCAGAGGGTCCCTTGGGGAAGGATGCCTCACAGCACTGTCTTCATGCAGGTTGTTTGAGCCTTGCAGGCCATGTTAACATCAAAAACGTCCTGTGATGATAAAGTAAGTGATCTCACCTAATGAGAAAAACACATTCCCTAAGGGGAAATTATTTTGTCAACAATAAGCTAGGAAATAATAACAAATAAACTGTACATATTATAACTTGAAAAAAAGTACAGCAAACAAAACATAACTATCGATTCTTGCAATAACATGTCTAGAAGCATTGTCATCATCGCAAACTTTAACCTGACTCATATTTTTTCAATCTAATGTACAGATAACACAAGTGGAGATACTACAGAGGATGGGCCGGACAGAGTGAGGGACGTGCCTCGCTCTAGTAGGATGAACACCACGTCAAAATCAAGTTTCCGCCCGGCGCCCGCCCTGCCTTCTGTCAGCCCCAGACAGCTAAATTGATATCAAGAGAGAGACGTAGTTACACACTGTCACTCAGCGGTTGCGCCGGCCAAAACGGAAACCCGTTATTGGATAAAACACAGAGCGGAACAATTTTCTCGTGAGTGGACTTTTCAGAAAAGGCAGCTGGCATGCTGAGGATGAGTGAGGGGTTTCAACAGAGTGACAGTGAAACGCACCACGCCTCCCTTTCTCTCTCTATTCTCTCTCTCTCTCTCTCTCTCTCACTCTCTCTCTTTCTCACTCTCTCTCTTTCTCTCTCCCCCCTCTCTCTCTCTCTCTCTCTCTCTCTCTCTCTCCTCTCTCTCTCTCTCTCGCTCTGTCTCTCTCTCTCTCTCTCTCTCTCTCTCTCTCTCTCTGTCACTGTCTCTCTCTGTCTCTCTCTCTCGCTGGCGCAGAGTGGGCATAGATTGGCTTAGAGCTTTAGACCAGTGCGTCCGCTGATCTGGTAACCTCACTTGTCACATCGCTGCTCCATGAGCTATGTCTGTGGTGTTAAAAAGGGATTTCCTGTTTTAAAATATATATATATATATATATATATATATATATATATATATATATCCCAGTCCCCCGCGCACGCTCTATCCCTTTTAAACACACTTAACACTCTTTTCCACTTAGCACTGCCCATATTCAGCAGCCCCAACACCCCCTCCCCTCCCCTCTGGAGCCCTAACAGCCAAGCACATATGTTGGAAAAGAGGTGGTGCGAGGGTGGGTAGTGGCTGGGGCTATTAAATACACATTCAAGAGTTCAATCTGTGAAGGGCTGCCTCGGATCCATGTGCACTTTGCCTAATTCCTGTAACCAGTGCTTTTCCAGCTCTCAAAGCGGATCTGAATTAAGGCCCTTCCCGAACGTTGGCCAGCGGCAGGTGAAAGCTCCAGCTTCACCACGCCTGCTCTTTTGAATGTAAGCCGGCTGGATTAAACAGCTCGGAGGACACAGACCAGGCCGAAGCGTTTTTGATTGGCCCAACAGATGGGGATATTAGTGATGGGAAAAAGCTAAAGCTTTAATCAATCCAGTGTGGACATTGCTCACCGAGCCCAGTAACCAGACAGGTTTGGACATTGCTTACCAAACCCAGTAACCAGTCAGGTATTCCAGCCACCCAAGAGAGATAGATATAGAAAGAGAGATAGAGAGATGGAAAGAGAGGAAGAAAGATAGAGGAATAACAGACACAGAGAGGCAGAGAAAAGGGGAGAGAGGAAAAAAAGTGTGTGAGAGAGAGAGAAAGAGAGAGAATAAAGTGAGATGGAGAGAGATAAAAAGGAATGAAAGAAACAGCGAAAATTAGGAAGAAGAGAGGAACGAAAGAAAAAGAAAGCGAGGGATAAATAAGAGAAACTGAGAGAGACAGGGCGGCCAAAAAAGCCCTGGGTGGTGGGGGGTGTTGGAAGGGCTCTTACTAATTGACTTATGTTTCGTTGTCTCCATTCTTTTATTGACCAAATCAGGTCCGACTAAACACCGTTGTCCATGGTCCAATTCATTTTGTAGGCACGGAAGAACAACGACGTAGGAACAAATGGTATTACAGCTTGTGTGAGGTGTGCTACGGAAGAGATCCAGACATGGCTCTTTGTTTCTCTGGCCACTGGCCAGTAGCAGCCAAGTGGACTGCAGGTGTGGACAACAGGTGTGATCGTCTTCATGAGAATCCCATTAGCGAACAAAAACTCACTCTGCTCATTGAAATAAAAAGTAGAAACAGTATTAGTAAAAGTATTTTTTTTACATTTTATATAAGTTTTTACAATATTTAAAAATGTCTTTTACATAGCACACTATGATAAAGTGGATTTTGTTTTGTGGATTTAGAGAAGGCGTATGATCGGGTTCCCCGGGAGATACTGTGGGAGGTGCTGCGAGAGTATGGGGTGAGGGGGTCTCTACTTAGGGCCATCCAATCTCTGTACTCCCAAAGCGAGAGCTGTGTCCGGGTCTTCGGCAGTAAGTCGGACTCGTTTCCGGTGAGGGTTGGCCTCCTCCAAGGCTGCGCTTTGTCACCTATCCTGTTTGTGGTATTCATGGACAGGATCTCACGGCGTAGCCGCGGGGGCGGGGGGCTGCGGGTTGGTGGGCAGAGGATTGCATCACTGCTTTTTGCAGATGATGTGGTCCTGATGGCATCATCGGTCTGCGACCTGCAGCACTCATTGGATCGGTTCGCAGCCGAGTGTGAAGCGGCTGGGATGAGGATCAGCACCTCCAAATCTGAGGCCATGGTTCTCAGCAGGAAACCGATGGATTGTCTACTCCAAGTAGGGAATGAGTCTTTACCCCAAGTGAAGGAGTTCAAGTATCTCGGGGTCTTGTTCTCGAGTGAGGGGAAAATGGAACGAGAGATGGGCCGGAGAATTGGAGCAGCGGGTGCGGTGTTGCAGTCGCTTTATCGCACCGTTGTGACGAAGAGAGAGCTGAGCCAGAAGGCAAAGCTCTCAATCTACCAGTCTATCTTCGTTCCTACTCTCACCTATGGTCATGAAGTGTGGGTCATGACCGAAAGAACGAGATCGCGGATACAAGCGGCGGAAATGAGTTTCCTCCGGAGGGTGGCTGGCATCTCCCTTAGGGATAGGGTGAGAAGTTCAGCCATTCGTGAGGGACTCGGAGTAGAGCCGCTGCTTCTTTGCATAGAAAGGAGCCAGTTGAGGTGGTTCGGGCATCTAGTAAGGATGCCACCTGGCCGCCTCCCTAGGGAGGTGTTCCAGGCAAGTCCAGCTGGGCGGAGGCCAAGGCGCAGACCTAGGACCAGGTGGAGGGATTATATCTCCACACTGGCCTGGGAACGCCTTGGAATCCCGCAGTCAGAGCTGGTTAATGTGGCCCGGGAAAGGGAAGTCTGGGATGCCCTGCTGGAACTGCTACCTCCGCGACCCGACCCCGGACAAAGCGGATGAAGATGATGATGATGATGATGATGACTATGATAAAGAGAAAACATCAGTTCCTTCAAGGTACTGTATGTTAAACCTCTATATTGTACCTTAAACTCACTACATATATATATATATATATATATATATATATATATATATACATGTGATAGACTGGCGACCTGTCCAGGGTGTACCCCGCCTCTCGCCCTGTGTCCGCTGGCATAGGCTCCAGCCCCCCCCCCCCCGTGCCCCTGTACAGGATAAGCGGTAAAGTTAATGGATGGATGGACATATATATTTGTATATATGTATATATACGTATATACTTATTTAAAAAGGCAGTTCATTAAGAATAGCTTAACAAACTTATACTTTTTGAGTTTGAAATAATCCGATTCAATTTGTGTTGATGTCTACTGTAATTTCTGCGATTGAGCTATCTGGTTTGTGAGCTGTTGTCCCCTGCATGTATCATTAGGTGTAAGACGCCATATGAAAGACCAGGGTCGATCTGTGCATAGCCAGCCACCTGCTGGAATACCCCTAAAGTCGATACAGCCTGAATCCCACCAGTTAGAACATAATAGAACGGATTCACCGGTAAGTAACGGATGAGAAGAAAAGAAGATCAAATCAATACTTTGATGAATGGTGGCTGAAAATACAGTGGTAGCTACATTGGGTGTTCAGATTGAGAAGAGAAAATCGTTTGATCCTAATGCCTACAGGCATGTGTGTATGACCGAGGGCGAACAAACGTTGTTCAGTGACAACATTTCCGTCATGAATATGATAAATATTAGACACAGTAGTCATACATGTACATTTACAAAGTGTCAAGCGATCTGGGGACATGATTTTTTAAAATATATATCGGGTCCCATATTGAGAGTGATGTTACGGTAAAACAGTAGATGTATGCTGACTAATTACTTCTGCATTCCATAGCATTTCACAACACTTTCTGTACTTTAGCTATGGTTGTCTAATAGCATTTTTCCATTTATTTCACAAACAAGTCTTTATGTTTCGTTATAAAAGGAACCATCTAAAGACTTAAAAGCTAATTTTGTATGATTAATTGTTAATGTGAAAACAAATTTGCTTTAACGATTTTTGCCCGACTCTTGTATAATCTATGACTTTACCATATTGATGTCCTTTGAGAAACAACATAATATAACTACTAATTATATAAATGTCAAACAAAAAGAGAAAGTAAATGTAGCTATATTAAACATTTCATCATAGTATGTCGCTGATCTGACAACTGACAGCCATTTTGCTGTAAACCTTCAATTGAGATTAAGATGAAAATGACAGGCGCTCTTCAATGAGCATGACATAATTATGATAAGTTGTTTGGAGATTTGAATAGAAAAGTGAACGATATGCATCTTGTTACTTTCATATAGTTTAATTTGTTGTCTATGAGCTGTATTAGAGCAGTATTATTGTACTAAACCAATTCAAATAGGAAACAAGAACACACACGAAAATACACACACACCAAAGAATATATATACATACAAACCAATGTTTCTATTATCTTCTATTCTATTCTGGACCCCCCTTTATTCCCTTTGTCTTTCCTACCATCATCATTCTTTTTTTCCCTCTAATCTTCTTCCTAGTTATCCATACTACCTGCTCATATATCGGCACTATGTATTAACCTTTCATGAATATATAGTGCATCTCTCATGAAATAAGCTTATATTCACATTAATGTGATGTAGCCAATGTGCAAAAAAAAAAATAATACAATAATGTTGAGACTGATCCTTTAATAATTCTTGACAGTAAAAAAAAAAGCAAAGAGAAAATCTTCCATGGCAACGGGCTGGATTAAGTGAATAATCTAATTGGAATCATGCATATAAGATGTACTTCTGTAAATCCGTCTGAGTGGAGTGGAGACATTCTAACATTCAACGCATGATTTCTTTTCTAGGGAAAAAGTTTTTTTTTTTTGCTAGGAATATTTTGAAAGCAGACGCCACTGTGTTCTAAAACGTGGCACCTCACTTGATGATCACAAGCCAGCAACAACTGAAGGTTGAACAACGGAAATTAGC
Organism: Galaxias olidus; assembly: GCA_026901105.3. Taxonomy (NCBI): domain Eukaryota; kingdom Metazoa; phylum Chordata; class Actinopteri; order Galaxiiformes; family Galaxiidae; genus Galaxias; species Galaxias olidus. Next base: position 27,053 of record JAPMUY010003940.1, read on the forward strand.
ATTGTGAAAACTGGCATGGGCTGGTGCGTGCCACGATTTGGTTTTGATCAATGGCTCCTATTTTATTTTGTGACGCGCGTGTGTCGTGTGCTTTCATTAGTGGTTTCTTTTCACTTCCTCTAGGATATGATCAAAGAGCCTTTTTTCTACTCTCCATTCTTTAGTGTCAATGTTGCCCCTTTGTATGCCATTCTGCAATGAGGCAACAATCCCAAAGACAAATTCTCACAAGCGCAGTCAGCACAAAACAAAAAACAACATCTTTTAAATAAATTCACCTATCAGTATGTTTTCCAGATAGGGTCACACATCACAGGTACTTTTAATAGCATAGCATATCTTGAACTTAATGCAGACTACCAAACAACTTCAAGGAAAGAAAGATAATGTAAAACATATACATATAAAAAATTTGCATGGAAAAGCGATGTCGTCACAGAATGAGGCTTAACTGTAGATTTGCTCTCCCAGCTAGAAAGTATCCTCCCAGTCCCTATGACTGCTACATAAATGCAACAATCGAAGTCAATCAGTCACTCCGAGCACGTTTGCTCCTGGCTGGCCCCTCCGAAGCGCAGCTTAGTGGCAATCTGCTATCGAACATCACTCCGAAAAACCTGAGAGCCTTGTCACAGTAAGTCGTGCCTTGCTCTGTGTCAGGTTAGATCGTATTGGGGCCCAGTCGAAAATGTGTCATCTCTCCCAACGAGTACAAACGCAGAGTGTGTGAGTGACACAAACAGCACCCAGCGGGTCTGCGGGGAGAATGTGAGAGGAGAGCAATGAAAAGAAAAACGGTTATAACCGTACAGATGGCCGTTCTGCTTTAGAGAGGTGGCTCCTTAGAGAATCTATCGGTTGTCGGAAGTGAAAGTGATCTCACCCTCTGCATAAGTCTCATGGAAGAAACGCGCGACACGGATATTAGCAAAAGTCGTTCGGAAACCAATTTATGTAGATCCGTGTATTCTAAGGGATAGCCCTGTTCAATACGGGTAGCAAAATCGTTAATACATTAAGCTTAAGCTGAAGTTCAGGCAGAGAGGACTCAAAGTCGGTGCTGGGCTACCTAGTAACCCTTCCTACTGCGAATGCTCACACACACACAGACCAATCACACACACACCCTTTTACCAGTACCACTGTCTATGTCAGTGATGCATGCCATTTAAGTGACCCGTAATCTCTATTAGGTTCTGTACTTATTGGATGAGGTGAAGGGAATTACTCCCCCCTCCAACCCAGCTGCTACCTTGGGTCTGCTAATCCGTTCTAGAAGGGGGATTGATGGATATGTGCTCCCTGCCAGTTGAGCGTTGTCCCAGATATGGTACGACAGGGACTGCAAAAATACATAGCCGATCAAATTACGCCAAACTGAACTGTATTCATATTTTAATGAATGTTTTGAGACTGCAAGTTTGTCAAACTTAGATATAGATTATGCTTGTCAATCTACTGCCAGCTGGTATCCATAAACACCTGTTTATGTGGTTTTAAGAGTAATAAGAAAAGCAGTGAGTTCCATGTCAGTGCCAGAAAAAGGGTTTTAAAAATTAGTTTGGTTCATGCCAATCAGCAGATGAATTCACAGGCATGAATTATGTCAGCAAAGCTTCAGAAAAAGATGGGTGGTTATGACATCAATGTAACATACACACACACACACACACACACACACACACACCCCCACCCCACCCCCACCCACACACACACACACACAAATATACGCGCTGACACACACACATATACGTGCTGACACACACACACACACACACACCTACAACCTAGCACTTCCTCCTCCAGCTCTTCTCACACACAGAGAGAGAGAGAGAGAGAGAGAGAGAGAAAGAGAGAGAAAGAGCACGTCGCACGTGCATCATCACCAGAACACGCAGAAACTGACAAGACAAGCAGACGGTGTTTTGAGAGCTGCTTGAGATGGTGTGAATCCTGCTCGTGAAACAGCTTAATGAATTGGCAGGGGGCTCCGCCGTGTCCTCTGCCAACCAGCGGCCACCGTCTCAACAACACAGCTCAGACATCTGCTTCCCCAACCAGGAGGGCCCATTCCTGCTCTTGTCTGCCATCTCTTTTTTTTTCCCATTGATTCATTTTTGTTTTCGTCTTCTATCGCTTTCTTCCCTGGATACACGCTGTGTTTCCAATTACATTCTATTATAGAGCTGTGGCATAAGGATAGACAGTTAAATTGAACGGCCCATTGTAGAGCTGTAACATCTAGATAATGTAGAGAGTTAAAGTGAATAGCCTATTGTAGAGCTGTAACATCTAGATGATGTAGACAGTTAAAGTGAATAGCCTATTGTAGAGTGGGCTATCTAGATAATGTAGACAGTTAAACTGAACAGCCCATTGTCGAGCTGTAACACCTAGATAATGTAGAAAGTTAAAGGAATAGCCTATTGTAGAGTGGGCTATCTAGATAATGTAGACAGTTATAGTGAATAGCCTTTTGTAGAGCTGTAACATCTAGATAATGTAGACAGTTAAAGTGAATAGCCTCTATTGTAGAGTGGGCTATCTAGATAATATAGACAGTTAAACTGAATAGCCTATTGTAGAGCTGTAACATCTACATAATGTAGACAGTTAAAGTGAATAGCCTATTGTAGAGTGGGCTATCTAGATAATGTAGACAGTTAAACTGAACAGCCCATTGTCGAGCTGTAACACCTAGATAATGTAGAAAGTTAAAGGGAATAGCCTATTGTAGAGTGGGCTATCTAGATAATGTAGACAGTTATAGTGAATAGCCTTTTGTAGAGCTGTAACATCTAGATAATGTAGACAGTTAAAGTGAATAGCCTCTATTGTAGAGTGGGCTATCTAGATAATATAGACAGTTAAACTGAATAGCCTATTGTAGAGCTGTAACATCTACATAATGTAGACAGTTAAAGTGAATAGCCCATTGTAGAGTGTTCTATCTATATAATGTAGATAGTTAAAACTGAATAACTTTATAAACTGTAACACTCAACAGCTGACATGTAAAAGTTAGACTGAGAAACAGTGTAAAGCTGACAAACACAGTTACATGGAAGAGCATATTGCAGGGTAGAGCTGTGTTTCTGGATAGACAGCCTGAACGGCAGGAGTTTAATTATCCCTATTTCCCGCTGATTCCCCAGCTCTCCTCCTGATTGGACAGCTTGAAGACATCCCATCTTACCCAGCTCTGATTAGTATTTGTTTGGGAGACAATTTCAAACAAATTATAAGTATCAGCATTAGGAAGAGAATTGCAAGCTGTGAAGTGAATTGTAAACATTGGATTATGATTAGATGCATGGGGAGTGCCTGTCGATTAGGGCGTACAATAAATTAGACATTTTTAAGATTTTGAACAAGTGAAGTACCTACCTGGGAGAAATGTTATAACAACAAGACACTAATGGTGTCTACCGATGTACTTTTTGGAATACATTTAGCTATATTTTATATGATATTCAAAGCCAAACAAAGAAACAAACAAACACACACACACACACACACACACACACACACATACACACACACACACACACACACGTTTCGTTGTGTTTTCAAATGTTGTTGGACATTTTGGAGGTTCAGATTAAACAGGATGTTGGCTATTTGAAGAGAGAACATGACATAGGGGGCCAGTGTGCGGAGAGCTTTTCCCTGAGGGGGAAGACAAAGAGCGGCACACGGCTCAAACATCACCACGGAGTAATTATTTTTAGTCCCGGCACGCCCCTCTAACCCTCCTCCATTTTCCCTGACATCTGAAAGGAAAAAATGGAGCGGGTCCCCGAGCTTGCCCAAACACACATCATTATAGAATCTGATGAAACATAATTATTATCACATTGTCTCATGTCTGCCATACTGCCTGTATCATAGATCCTCTGGTCTTCTTGTTAGAGAAGGAAATAGGCTGGAAAGTCAAAGCAGCTGATAATGTAATGAAGCACTCATATATTCGACATACTGTACATAGAAAAGGACAACATTATGTTTCCATGGCAATTTAAGACTGTGGTCCCCCAAGAAGGATGACCCATGTTGACAATTTGCAGTAATTTGTTGTTTTGTAACTTGGCACAGCTAACTACCATGACACTGAGGGGCTTCACGAACATAAACAAACTACCATCTTAACTAATTCAATCCTTTGTTTGATACAAGCACACAGGACATCTCCAAACGCCACAGGGGCAACTGCTGAGATCAACCGACGTGTCCATTCTGCGCTTTCTGATTCTCCAGTCAGAAAGTTTTCCATTCCCTGGCGCTGACACCCTTTCTTCACGTCAAACCTAGCCTAGCTTCTATTTTCTGCTCGGCTCCGCTGGGCTAACGGTCTCTCACAGGTCAGAGGGAAACGGAGCAGAGGTGCTGGCACGGAGACACCGGCGGGGTTTAGGGGGCTGAAAGCTCTCCTTCATCATATCAGGCCCTGGGCTCCCCAATGGAGCCTCTGAAGCACTCGGGGTGGAGAGAGAGAGAGAGAGAGAGAGGGAGAGAGAGAGATGGAGAGAGAGAGAGAGAGATGGAGGGAGAGACTGAGAGAGAAATGGAGGGAGAGAAAGAGAGAAAGAAAGAAAGGGAGAGAGGGAGAGAGCAATAGAAAAAGAGAGAGAAAGAAAGAGAGGAGGGGGGCGGGGGTGAGCATACCTGTGTTACTAATGCAGAATAAAAGGGAGGTGGAAGTGACATCCATGATCCATCACACTCGGCCACCTGCTTCCCAAAAAGCAGCCCATTTTAAAAGCCACATCTGCTCCCCTGTTCAGACATCCACACAAACCATAAAACAAGGGAGAGTGCAGCCCCCACACTTATGCACATTGAAAAATAACAAAAAGACACGCAAACATAGTAGCCAAACACACACACACACACACACACACACACACACACAGTCCAAGCACAAGCTGAAATACTCTCGCACTCAAATGTACAGACCTACATACACACGCTCAAAGTCACGTCTGCACATTGGAACATGCTCAGACACCAGACTGGAACGGAATGGACCCAAGTGAATTGGACCAGACTGGACTGGACTGGACACAACTGGACTGGACACGACTGGACTGGACAGAATTTGACTGGGCTGGACTCGACTGGACTGAACTGGGCAAGGCTGGTCTAGACTGGACTGGACTGGACTGAACTGGACTGGACTAAACTGGACTGGTCTAGCCTGGACTGGACTGGACTGGACTGGCCTAGCCTGGACTGGACTGGACTGAGTAATATTCTACACTGAACCGGACTGAATTGAACTGAGCTGGGCACGACAAGAGCAAAGTCAACTGGACGTTTATTGTTGTGAACTCTCTACAAGCCTCTCCACCAGATAAGACCGTGCATGTCTCTGTGAGGAGGCTGTGTTTTCTATGCTTTTCAGTCTGCTTTGTTTCAGAAAGACGGTGGTACTCTGTCGCAAGCTGTGGAGTTTTCAGTGGAGCCTCGGAGGAGAGCCCAGGCTATTTTAATGAACTCCCTGCATCACAGTGATGAATAGGTGTGTCTCGGCCCGCTGTCTGTTTGCCAGCCCTTTGGAGACTTCTACCAGGCGGCTCGTTACGCCCCCCTCACTCACACACACACACACACACACACACACACACACACACACACACACACACACACACACACATCAACACACATTCACACACCCCTCACACGCTCAAACATAACCTTCCAGAACAGGCCACGTGCACTTTCAACACAGAATGGAATACGCAGGTGTTTTTTTGCTAACACACCTTTTTTAACACCTAATTAACACAAACATACACATATACTGCATGCAGAGGCACGCAAACAAACAGGCATTCACGCATGTACACCTAGAATTACACACAATCACGCAAATACTCACATATATAGACAAACAGAAACTCTCTTTTAGATGCATCAAATTAGAGATGTGCACATCCCAAGCAACAAAATATTGCATAAAACAATTATATCAAGCGAAGTATGCTTTGGAAAAAGTCTTAAGTGCTTTAGGGCTTAGATGCGTTTTTTGAATTACGTTTTTCACCCAGCAGGGTGAGCATCATCCTGAATTGAACGTTATCCTTGAGGAGAATTTTGCAGCCTACGAGCTTGCAAAGCTGCTACCGTAGGGTTTCTTTTTTTGCATGGCTGACATAATAAAGCTCTGAGGTTTTACCAAATATATATAAAAAAAAACGTGTCACAGTGTAGGCTATAAATCTAAAGAAATGCATTCACTTATGATCTGGTTTGGCCAATAGAAGGTGGCTAAGTAGACCTTGAAGTGTTTTTGTTTTGTCAGCGGGATGCAAGATCGCTTGGTACCTTTGCTACGTACCACAGGTCCTTCCTTTCCAGACCATATTTATTCTATATTCTAGCGGATGGAAGCTGCTCCATATATGTCAGACTATTCAATGTTATGTCACAGACACATGGTCTTTGGATAAAAAAAAACACATTAAGGGGATAGCATAGTTCTCCAGACCAACTCCAAGTGGGAATGGGGGTAGGCTACATGCGGAATTGTCTTTAAAACCATTTCTTCACATAGTGCCAACACCTCGGCACTGTGACATGTTCCCCCTACTCCTCCCCTAGCAGAGCCTCAAGGTCACTCAGGGCACCATGTATTCCTTAATGCAGATCCACAGTCAGGCTGACCTCCAAACCACTTACCCATTTAATGTAAGTCCAGACTTACAAAGTGTAAAAGAAAAGTGGACCTTTCCCCAGTTAAATCCCATTTGTCACTACTTTAACGATCTCTCTCTCTCTCTCGCTCTCTCTCTCTCTCTCTCAAGCTTTATTTATCTCTCTGCGGGTCATCGATGGGGACCTTCTCATTTGCTCATCATTTGAGAGCTAGACGAACAAAGACGCCAAGTCATTAAGCTGCTCAGGCTTAGGAGGTTTGGGTGGCTTCCAAATGTTAATACATAAAGAGACTGTGCATCTTTGCATAAGGAGCCATGAATTAGCCTTCCACTGGCCCCAGTTCAAAACCAGCTTACAGCTGATCTCTGCATACCTCATTTGATAAGAAAATAAACGCTGGAGAGCACTACATGAATAATTTGTATATAATGACACTCAAACTAGGATTATGCACACAGGCCGACAAGTATACACTCTCTCTCTCTCCCTCTCTCCCTCTCTCTCTCTCTCTCCCTATCTCTCTCCCTCACATACACAAACACACCCACTCTCTCTCTCTCCCTCTCTCTCCCTCACATACACACACACACACACACACACACATAAGTAGTTCAACACCAAGAGTCCGCTCTATCGCTTTCACTGGACTGTATAATTATAAAGCCAATCCCATCATGTGGGTCCAGTGGCTTGGTGTTTTGCTAAATAACAACTGACCTTGAGGTGCCTCCTGACGAGCCTGAATAATAAACAGCATAGGTTCCAGGAATAGTCAATATGTTCTCACACTTCATTAATTACCTGCGCTTTTGCCCAGGTACACAGGATATTTTCCCAATCCCCCTCACAAGCTATATTTGTTCCTCAATCCCACACACTGCTTTCTCTTTTTTCTTCTATGGTTTAATTATTTTTTCTTTCTTTTTGCTCCTTGGCTGGGTTTTAGCGTGTTCCTTTGTCAGCAGCATGCGTGGGAGAGACACAAAATGATTGCTTCTATATTTCCCTGGATTGATTCCCTCCGAACACATCTGACGCAGCGGTCAGAACGGCGCCCAGTCGCCCAGGCTACGCCGGAGGTTTCATCAGCGGCGTCGGTGATTCTGAACCTGAAAATAGTACTACACAAATAAACTTAGCAGTCTCCCTTTCTCTGTTACTCTTTTCATCCCTTCGTCTTCCTCTTTTCTCTCTCTCTCTCTCGCTCTCTCTCTCTCTCTCTCTCTCTCTCGCCACAGTATTACAATACTCTGAACAGTTTACTTTATATGTGTGAACATCAGACATGCCGTGTGCCATGCAAGCCTGAAGTCAGCCCAGTATAAAGGCTGTTCCTCCTGCTAATGTAAGGATTACTCGACTTTTCGAAGAAAACTCCACAGTTTGGGCACAGTCTATATTAAATTAAGACTTGACCACATTTTTATCATCACCTGCAGTGTTACCCCTTTTTTGAAACTCCCCACTGGGATGACAGAAACTAAAGTCTGTCGCCAAAGATATAGCATTGGTGTGGTTATCTCACATATCAAGTGCACTGTGTTCCTGTTACTCTCCCCTCTGGTAGACTGGCCCTGGTGAACTCCACCGTCTGGGCTTGACATCTCTTTAAATTAGGGGAGTTAACCACCACGAGCAGAAAAATCATATCAACCCACCCACCCATTCACCCCACACTCACACACACACACGCACCCACACACACACACACACAGACCCAAATTGACAGGATAAGAAAGAAAGAGATAGAGAGAGAGAGAGAGAGAGAGAGAGAGAGAGAGAGAGAGAGAGAGAGAGAGAGAGAGAGAGAGAGAGAGAGAGAGAGGAAAGGGGAGAAAGAAATTGATCTTGTCCACTGGAACCGCTCACACTCTTGTAGTCTGACCGTGGCCAGCTATCCTCTTCAGGTCTCTGGCCTCGTCTCTACACGGCAGACCCCTGTTCTCCAGAGACCCGGAGAGGCTCGAAAACACACACTCCCACCGTCTCATAACATTACACCTAGCCCGAAAACCACCCTGCACTCATTCCTCGTAGGCTGGAGAGACAGAGAGAGCGATAGAGAGTGAGGGAGAGAGAGAGAGAGTAAGCAAGAGAGGCAGACAGAAAAGGAGAGAGAACACATTTTGCCAGACACAACGAAGAAAGACAAGGCGAGAGAGAGTGCATTAGACCTCTTGGCATTGACTGGGGCATCAATTAATGAGTGAGCCTGGCAACGTGTCCGTCCAGCCACACTCTCCTCTAGGGTGTTGCTGCAGAGGAGGCGGCGCTGGGGCCCAGGTCGGAGTCACTACCGACCGGCGAGCAGGCTGGGGGGAAATGAATAATTGAGACGGCTCTGCCTTAAAGGTTTCAATGAACTAGGGCCAGGGGAGGAGGGTGTTAGGAGGACGAGAGGAGGAGGAGGGGCTGCTAAAATATCTCTTTTCTGCTCACTCATCAGGGAGAGTAGACGGGGAATCGAGAGGGAAGGTGGGGAGGAGGAGTGGAAGAGGTGATTCAGGAGTTTTCTTTTTATTATTTTTATGAATGTATTGTTTATAACAGCTAGACAAAATAATTTGTTAGGTTCCACATTATTTCAGTTTCAACATTTTAAAACCTACTAAATTCTATTTTCAAGTAGGTAAATTGTTGTTCTACGACCAAAACACAACAGGGGTTTCGTTGATATCCCATCCTGGAATTGAGTTCTTCAAAATTCAAAATAAAAACCTGTCTCCGTCTGAACAAGCACTCCCTAGCGCATCTGATCTGATGCTGACTGTTGGACAGTAGCACAGAACAAACACAATGGCAGTCGTACCTCACGCGGTCTCCTGGCATCTTAGCATTGTTCTGTAGTTCTTGACAGATGAGGTTTGTGACAGGGAGTTGTCAGAAGGGGGAAAGGCTACATGAACACAACATCTCGTCTGAATGACACCGCTTTCCCTCTCCAAAGACAGTCAACGAAGAAGTCGCCAGAAACAGAAACACACAAAACAGCAAATCAGGACTTTTTTTTCTTCACTGTTTTCATTCTCTTCTTTTTTCTTTCAGAGGAGACAAGGAGGAGGAGGAGGGTTGAAGGGGCGGCTTGTATCCTGAGATTTGTCCAGAGTAGTGCTTTTAGAACCCAGTAAGTAAACACTGATCAAACTGACACGCAGTCCCAGAGAAGGTAGTGTGTCAGGCCGCCCGGCGGGCCAGGCATACTGGGTCTCCCGCAGAGAAGAACAGAGGGAGACACTGACAGAGAGGATGAGAGGAGGTAGCAGGGGCTCCGTGGGTATGGGGCGGCCCTCCTCTAAGCTGCCAGAGCCCCGACGACTCTCTCTCTCTCTCTCTCTCTCCTCTGTGCTCTCTCTTTCCCTCCTTTCGCCCTCTCTCTCGCTCCGAAGGTCCTAAGCCCAGGAGAAATTAGTCACCGCGCGGCAGCACACTGTGCCGAGTGGGAGAGGGCTAGAAGGAGGGAAGAGATTGAAATAGAAAGAGGGGGAAAAAGAGGGGAGTTGGAAGGTGAGAGAGAGCGACACATAAAAGTGGGAAAAAATTAAGAGATGGAGAGACGGAGAGGGCAGGGTGAGGAAAACTTTTGAGAGGAAGAAATAATAAACTATGGGAGAGATAGGCCAATAGCGAGAGACAGAGAGAGAGAGAGAGAGAGAGAGAGAGAGAGAGAGAGAGAGAGAGAGAGAGAGAGAGAGAGAGAGAGAGAGAGAGAGAGAGAGAGAGAGAGAGAGAGAGAGTAATAGTATGCCTTCCTGCCTGGGGCAATGTAATTATTGTAGACTTAGGCAAAGCCAACTCACACACAATCTCTAAGTTTGATATTTGCGTCATACTAATTTAACATTTGCCTAGAGAAAAACATAGCCCTGCCGCAATAGTATTCCACTTTTTCAGTGCACTCTAACATTCTACATGTACTCAGTCTTCAGTAATCATTATAAGGATGTTTAGTACAGTATTAAATTCACTTTGATCTCACCTTCCTAATTTATTCTGGTTGGTTTTACAATGTTAACAGCTTAATTAGTTGTCTGGCAATGAGTGGAATTGTATTTCATTTCCCGTGTCAGCTGGTATAGGCTCCAGTCCCCCCACGACCCTGCAAAGCGTTATAGCTAATGGATGGATAGATGAATTCATTACGACAAGACATTCGGAAACACAATCAAAGAAGGTGGTGCAGCACATTGTACGACACATGTCTTATTCACACACTGACAAAGCGATGGAGAGAGTGAGAGAGAGAGAGAGAGAAAGAGAAAGAGAGAAAGAGAGAGAGAGAGAGAGAGAGAGAGAGAGAGAGAGAGAGAGAGAGAGAGAGAAGACAAAGATTGAGTTGATCAAAGAAGAAGACTGAACTGCAGTTGCCCTTCAGCTAATTCTATCACAACGGAGATAACAACAGAGCTATATCCCGGTTATTTCTGTTTCTCATTCCCATGTTGTAAATCAGATCAAGGCTCGGCCACAGATGATTGATTTCTCTCTCTCTCTCTCTCTCTCTCTCTCTCTCTCTCTCTCTCTCTCTCTCTCTCTCTCTCTCTCTCTCTCTCACTTTCCCTGCCTGCAATATATTTAATGACAAGGGTACATTCTTTTGATGATAGGACCTTCTTTGAAGTTCCAGCTATTCGATATAAGGATCTGATGATGAAGAAACTGAACAGTGTTTCGTGGCATGGTATACATACCCGTTATGTGTGTGTGTGTGTGTGTGTGTGTGTGTGTGTGTGTGTGTGTGTGAGTGTGAGTATATGTATGAAAGAGAGAGAGAGAGAGAGAGAGATGAGGAAAAGGAGACAGTTATAATTCTTATGTCAGCGAGGTCACCTAAAATGCCTCAGGATGGAGTCAACAATCAAAACATTGCCTTTTAACTTCTAGCACAAAGCCTGTCTGCTGCCCTGCCCCCATCAAGGTGAATGAAGAGAACTTTGACATAATTGCCAGTTTTATTGTGTCTTTTCTCCTTAATTATAATCAGAGCGGGTCGCCTTTTTCCTTGCCTTCTCGACAAAGAAATAACAAGCGTAGAAAATAACAGGCAAATTTTTTCACCCTGTAATTGCAATTTCCTGCCCAAATTGCAGTGTAATGATTACAGGCAAGAGGTGGAGCCTGACAGCAGAGGAAGAAAAGGAGCGGCAAAGACACACACACACACACACACACACACACATACAACGACACACACGCACGCACACACACACATACAACGACACACACACACGCACACACACACCAACATATACAACCACGCACACACACACTAGCATACATACACAACAACACACACACACACACACACACACACACACACACACCCTGGCACATTAGAAACACAGAAAAAAGTCTGCCAACAAAACTACGTGCTCATAATGGAATTTTACGATTGGGCTTTTCAAAAGCCGGCAACTCTCCAAAGCTCTTTCACAGAGCTGATTGTTAAAAGGCTTGGAACTGAAGTTCCTTAGCTCAGAGCCGCCTTGGAGACGGAGTTAATGGGGAATCCAATGGCACAGTGTTGGCGGGTGAAGGCGCTGCCAGATACAGACACGCCTGGCTGCATAGAAAGGAGAGGAGAGGAAGGGGACAGGAAGAGGAGAGGAAAGTAGAGGAGATAAGAGTAGGGGAGAGGAGAGGAGAGGAGAGGAGAGGAGAGGAGAGGAGAGGAGAGGAGAGGAGAGGAGAGGAGAGGAGAGGAGAGGAGAGGAGGGGAGGGGAGAGGAGAGAGAAAAGAAGATTGACCCAGCTTAAAGGCACCGCTATGGAACAGTGGATACCTAACACTTTACAGTGTGGGAGTGTATACAGTAAACCTTACATTGAAAGAGGGTATACAGTAAACCTTACAGTGTATGAGGGTATACAGTAAACTTTACAGTGAGTGTATGAGGGTACAGTAAACCTTACGGTGTATGAGGGTACAGTGAACCTTACAGTGTGGGAGGGTATACAATAAGCCTTATAGTGTATGAGGGTATACAGTAAACTTTACAGTGAGTGTATGAGGGTACAGTAAACCTTACGGTGTATGAGGGTACAGTGAACCTTACAGTGTGGGAGGGTGTACAGTAAACTTTACAGTGAAGGCGGGTATACAGTAAACCTTACACTCCAGCCCCGGCAGCTCTGTGTTGGATTTTGTTGGTGAGTCCTACTGAACGCTGGTCTTTTCCATGGCGTCGCATAGCATATCTTCCTTTGTTTGATCACCACATCATCACAGAGTGATTGACTGTCTGAGCAGATCATGGTACACATTGCAAAAGTACAGTGGAAGTTTGCGATAAAAACAAACAACATTTTGGAAAGGATTCGTTATTTTATTTAACTTGCCGTTTACCAGGGGGTAAAATTTACTGGGACATTTATTTTTCAGATTTTTTTACAATCGTCAAGTGTCACAATGACATTATTTTTGTAAGAAATGATTTAAAGACTGTGTGTTACATAAGAATTTAAGTTGATAAGTTCAAAACCCAAAATCTGTTGAATCCACTTTGGCATTGAGCCTCAAGGCAATACACAAGCTGTTTACTCCTACGTTTCACAACAATGCCATCTGAACTTAAAGTGACAGTGCCCTGAAGTGCTGCAATCTGCAGCCAGATCAAATAGACACACACATAACACAAGTACTGTACAGCTGCGGCACAGTTTTACCCACCAATAATAATAGTAAACTAAACACACCCCACACCCAAACACACACACACACTGACACACACACACAGCGCACAAGTATTGTTCAACAGCTGCGGCACAGATTTACCCACCAATATTAATGGTAAACTAAACACACACATATACACACACACACACACACACACACACACACACACACACACACACACACACACACACACTCACACACACGCACACACACAAAGTGAAACGGGGGAGTGACATGGTGTGACATGAACACAAACAAACATAATGAACCCAAAATAACAAACACACACACACACACACACACACACACACACAATGACTGGCACAATGTAAGTACAACACCCACACAAAAAAAGTAAGACAAACACACACACACACACACACATACACACACACCGATAGACATTTCATGTCACATTCACAGCCAATCAGCATAAATAAATACAAGATGGAGTTGTGTTCCCAAGCTTAATCTCTGAGGAGCAGCCAGCGCGCTGCATCGACAGTTCAGCCCAGGCAAGAGAGAGAGAGAGCGGGACACCGCTGGCTACCCGGCAACCAATTTGTTTGTTTATTGTCTTGGTGTTTTGTCGCGGTTACAGTTCATTGCAGACAGCCCAGCTTTGGCATGCTCCTTTAAATGGCATCTATAAAACATGGGGATGTCTCCTTCCTTCACCCAATCCACCCTCCTTGCATGTCAGAGAGAGAGAGAGAGAGGAAGAGAGAGAGAGAGAGAGAGAGAGAGAGAGAGAGCGAGAGAGCGAGAGCGACAGAGAGAGGGGGGGGGGGGGAGACGGCAATAGAGATGGGGGTAGAGCATGAAGACCCTGTCACTCTCTGGCTGTGAATAAGCCTAAATCACGTCCTCAAATAGTCAGACATTTCACCTGAGCGATTCAGCAAGGAGTTAGCTATGCATGGATCTCGCTGTACTTTCTCAGCACATTGCTCTGTGAGCAAGGTGACATAGGACGAAGCCCACAGTCGTGTGTAATATGGGCTGACTATGCTTACAGGGAAAGTAGAGGTTACTGTAAAAGCTAAATGGGGCTCTGCTAGCTAACTCCAAGCTAAGGGACTTATGAGGGATTTATTTATGCATCTCTACCAAGGCCTGTGATTTTCACTCTTTGTTGGGTAAACACTTCAACGAAACGGCATGTGAAAGGTTCTCTGGATTTGTCGGCGGTGTGTGTACTGCTGGTAAACAGCACAGGGACAGTGCACTCCTTTAAATAAAAGGTGCTAATCTGAAGATGAAACACATGTGGTGCTCCAGCATCTGTGTTGTGTTTACATACTCTTGAGGTTGTGGTGGCTAGTGTATTATTATTGAGAAGAGACTCTCTCACAGGAGGAACTCTAAGGAATGTTTGACACGAAAACAATCCTATCTGAAGAGATCGTTCAATGAATAACAATATAATAAACAAGCAAATCTTGTGATGTGTATATTATGTAGTTAAGGTTAACAACACAACACTTGTGTTAGAAACCGCAATCCCGGAATCTCTAAAGGGCTACCATCCTTAATATATCCGCAGTCGATTCCACAGTTTAGAGTATTGTAATGCTGTAGCATCTGGCACATCAGCTAAAAAACTTGGCCTGAGTTCTCTCTCACAAAAAAAGCATATCTAGGTTTTCATAGTAGCCTACAAAGTTGATGACAATCCCAGACGAGTTGAGAAAGAACGAGTTGGCAAAGTCTCAACCATGAAACGGATGTGGTGGTGGCTCATGGTTCTACTTGCCATGCCAGGGCCATACAAATCTCCTTTCATCCAAAATAGTCAATTGCAAATCGGAAACATAAAAGTGAATTTGAGTGTAAAACGCATTTCTTCCTCTGCGGGGCCGGCAGAAGTGGGAACGCGGCTAGCGCCTCCCGTCTCCTATTGATCTGACAGCGGCGGATGAGCTGGCGGAGAACACAAACACTGCCTGGGGGTCGCTCCTTAAAAACAGAGAGACAAGCCACTTATATCCCTGATGTTCTCTCCTTCTAGAAATCACCTGCTGGCTCATGCATATCAAGTACACTCAGCCTCTCACTGTCTGCAAGGCTGTCGTCTTCTGTCTGATAAGCAGACAGCAAGTCAGTCAGCCCGCCTGCAGGGCGGCTTTGAAGGGAAAACAACACAGAGAAAAATCACTTAAAGATGCCGGTGAAAGTCAATTAATGGTAAGTCTCTCTGCACACCTTGAAAGCATTTTAAGGCATTGTCTTAACACACTTACCACAAAATTGCTGCATTTTCACTGAAATCAATCTGCCATAAAAGAGTCCATTTTCAATTATGAAACACTTTGATAGTACTGGATCGCCAACACGTTTACTACATTGTTATTACACATGTATACCGATAGACTTCGGGTTCAGTGTTTTTCTTTTTCATAAACCATGACCGACCCTTACAGCAAAGTACTGTAGAACTGTCACAAATGATCCCTGGGGTGGCCTTTGCACTGCCTGTCAGCAATACCTACCAATAACCCGCCACAATAAAAACCTCGGCAAAAACAGAGGGGGCCAGAGGCAGCTTCAAAGGCTACTGGCTGACTGCGATCTATAAAACACTATAATGGGCCGGCTGTCAGTGGGTGTGAAAGAGAAGATCTACGCCTCCTCTGACTCTCTGGAGGGACTTCAATTAATCACGGCAGAATTGTATCACCAGGCAATAGGAGCCTTAAGGTTATTACCATGTCCTGTTCCCCTGGATGAAATGCGATGATAGCACTAATTGTGAAAAAAAAAAAAAAACAGCTGACCGCACAGAGCCTGTCAATGCGATGAAGGGCAGATGAAAAAAGGAGAGAACAAGAAGATAAACCGAGATAAAGGAGGGGGGGGGGTGTTGGACGACGAGAGTGAGAAAGATAGTGGGAAGAGAGACATTAAAGCGAAAGTGAGTGTGAGAGAGAGAGAAATAGAGAAGAGTAGTAGAGCAAAGCAAGGGAAGAGAAGAGAAGAGAACAGAAGAGAACAGAACAGAAAAGAAAAGAAGATTAGAGCGAGAGAGAGACAGAGAGAGAGAGAGAGAGAGCGAGAGAGAGAGAGAAAGAGAGAGAGAGAGAGAGAGAGAGAGAGAGAGAGAGAGGAATACAGTGTGCACATGCAGTGGTTTGTAAGCATAATCGTAAACTACAGAACAGTGTGGCTGGCAAGTAAGAAAATCAGGAGCTCATCTCCATTGGGGACACTGCTCTTGTCTCGGCATACCACAAAGCATCTGCACTTTCTAAAGCCATAAACAAGCTGCTTAGCTGGAGCTTTTTGGAGTAAAAGGGAAATCATGTGGAAGAAGGACGAGGAGCCCATGCTGTGAAACGCTGTTCTCAGTCCTGATTCGATGGGTCCTTCAGCTTGCTTACATAAATCCAGCTGTTTTGTTGCCTTGTCACCTTTAGCTTAATTTAAGGCAACTTGTTTCTTGTTTGCTTAAACAGTCTTTTACATGATCATTTGGTCTTATTTGCCAGTTTTTCTAGACCAATGAGCACCAATGCACCAATGATGTGGTATTCTTGCACAATGACAGGTCACATTAAAATACACAAGATGGGGAAAGAAATGGTCAGAGAAACTGTCAGACCATTTCCGGTTAAATATGAATATACCAGAACAAATGTTTTCCTGTATGTGTGCAGGCCTATTCTTTCACGTTGTTTCTGGTCCTGCAGTGCACAATCAACGATATTTGGCTCCTTAAAGTGCTGGTTGGTGCCCTAAACACGCAGCCTTCGACACAGACTGGGAAGCATATATAAGTCGTGCATCAGGGACATGCATTTAGTTATATACCTTACCATTCTTTGCAATTATATTGTGTCGCCATCAACATGTTTTCGTTTAAAGATTATACCATTGACTTCAGTCCAAAACGAAAAACACAAAAGTCATGATGGACGGTTCGCGGGAACCATATACGTTTAAAAAAAAACTAAAAAACTGCTGTCAGTCACCTTGCGGGTAATATTTTCTGACTCATAAACCAACATCCCCCAATATATCATTCACAACTACATTAGTCTTGTTTGTTTCGACTTGCTTTTCGATCAAATAAAGAACAGTTTTGCAGAAGGAAATAAACAACCAAAGCTGTGAAAACATATTTAGCCAATTCTGCTATTGCCCTAATTACTGCCGAAAAGTCTTGCCCATTTGATAATATTTCCGTGGCCAACATCAGACTTTTTATAGCCAACAGAAACCGCGTCTTCGTGCTATTGCTTCAATAAATGCAATAGGCCAACGACCCACACACAACATTATATTTTAAGGCTGCCTACCTGCCGGTGTGCTGTCAATTAATCCCGGGGAAGGTGTCTCTCATATGGTCTCCATATTCTACCCTAAAATCAGTGATTTTGCAGATATGCCATTCCCTTGGAGCTTGATCTCGTGCCCAAGATTAAACATAGCATGAAAGCTGTTTTAAACAAACACGTGCAGTCGCCAAGTCAAATAAGTCTTAATTGAAATGCTTGCATATGGTATACTCCCAGGCTCCGCTAGACTCCCTGTTTGTAGCCGATAGAGACGCAAACACCTTCAGAGTCTATGAAAGTTCCTGATCCTTCAGCTCTTTTTTCAGAACTTCCCCTTG
>JAPMUY010003940.1:50000-135000 GCA_026901105.3 Galaxias olidus
CTAGCCATAAGCGAGCAAGGTTTTTTTTTTTTTTTAGAGACTGGTTCTTGGCTCAACTTTTTTTTTTTTTTTTGGGATCCCACGCATAAGGACGTCTGCCTGTGCTTCCCATCAGTTCACGCAGGGACACAAGAGCACTGAACCCCCCCCCCCCCCCCCCCTTAAAGGGCATTGATTGCGAGTGGCTGAGTGACTCAGCTTAAAAATAACACACCCAGCGGGAAGCTTCAACAGCCCCTAGTCTGAACTCCTTCCCCGCTCACCCCACCCTTCGACACAGAGGATGTGTGGAAGACAGTGTGACGTCTATCGGAGGAGTGTAACAGGGGAGAATAGGAGGCATAATGGCCAGGGAATGTAGCAGGTCATCAATAATGCAGAGGACGCAGCAGTTAATGCCCCCCCCCCCCCCCCACACACACACACCCTATCACCCCCACCCTCCTCTGGCCCCACCCATGCCTTAATTCAACAAGTTCCATTGATAGTGAGACACAGTGTGTTTTCCTGCAGCCTCACTGACCACAGAGGAAGCCAGGGGGGGGGGGGGGGGCATAAACAGTGTGTGTAGGGGGGAGAGCATCATCAGGTTTTATCGCCTACTCGGCAGCCATTTTAGGCATGTCTTTGACAGACCTCAATCGAGATTACAAGGCCATTAACGGTTTCCATCCAGGGGCCTGAGTTTACTGCACTCTCCTAAAGTACTTTGCTACAGCTCTCAGAAGGCTCCAATTAGGTATTTTGACAGCAACGAAGAGAAGTACAGTAAGGGGAACAGTCAAGGAGTGAAGCTCTTTAGCTCTATCTGGTAACTTTTTGGGGGAACATGAATCAGGGAAATTTCACCCATTTCTGAGATTGTCATCATGTTTTTTTTTAAAGACCACAACGGCCTATTGCCCAATATACTCTGTCCACGTTTATATGCATCAATAACATTTCTAAACCCAAGGTAATGCTGTGAATCAGGCGTCACTGGAACTATGACATTTTTGTTGTTATGGGCTGGGAATTGTCAACCATAGGGATGATGATAACTTTAATATTTGTAGTTATTTGATGTTAACATTTACACAGCAAAGTTTTCTTTGATCTTGTTGTTTTAATCCTACCTCTGCATTCTCTCTGCTTTCTATTTCATCCTCCCCTTGAGAACCTCCACACTTGGCTTCTTTTTAGAGCACTAGTTGTTGCCTCACATGCACACGCATGCACGAACACACACATACACTCATGCACAGACACACACACACACACACACACACAAACAAACACATAGGAGATCAGAGAAACAAATTCACCTGTCATCCCCCAGTTTCCATTATTCTACAAAGCATGGTCTGGGGTTGCACATTTGTGGCCCTTGCCTCAGCTCCCCTGACAGAAAACCAGAGGGTCATTCATCAAACAGAAGATTAAATCTTCAATGCCAACCACTGCTGGTGTTGGAGGAGTACTTCATCTTATGGAATAGAAATACAAGTTTTCAGAGGCCACACTGTGAAGCTTCAAGACTTTGGATTTACTTATTTTGTATCGTTTGCTTAGTGCTTGCACTGTTGCAAACTCTACTGGTGCTGTTATGATAACGGAAGGGAAAGAAAGGATATCAGCTAATGAGCGCCCGTGAGGCTAAAATAATAAATTCGGTGAATATATTAATGCATATATGCATTCTTTCAAAATGTACAGCCTTATAAATTGTAGAAATTGTCTCTGTAGCTGGAAATTGTAACAATTGTTTATGCTAAAATATGAACCCCCGTAGTAGCATAAACTGCATTATGCTTTTCAAATCACTTACAGCAGGGATTGAAAGTTCAATCTCTTTATTAACTATGTTCTGGCTCCATCTAGTGGATATAATTCGCATAAGCCAATGGTAGAATATAAAAATACCAAAGTAAGCTTTCAGTCCTTCTTTAACAAATAGGACAGTGAGTGACTTGAAATCCTGCCTCTGACAGGGAGAGATAGCTCATCTTTGTGTGTGTGTGCTTTTGTGTGGGCACATGTGTATGTGTACACACGTGCATGTGCGAGTTACCAATATCGGTTCAACAGAACAAGTCATTTACTGACAGAAAAGAGTGCACCAGCCACTAGAAATAAACGCACGCACAGCAACTTTAGAAAACTGTTCTGGTGAGGTCATGAGTTAATAGAATCAATGTTACATCCTGGAGAGTGAATGCCTGTAGAGAAAACAAATCAGTTTGACACCCTGCAAGGTCAAGAGTATTGCTCCTGTCCTGGTTATGTTGAGTAGTAAGCCTATGCTCCCAAGGGTATGCGAGTTGCATTGTATTGGATCCTTAAACCTAGGTCTCTGCATTTGGGTAAAGTCTAGCATTGCATGGTCTTGTACTCCTTTGTTTAAAGTAGGTTCCATACTGCACGTATAAAGATGCAGGTCGTGCTGTTGCTTTAGATACACTAACTTCTATTTTTTAGTTTTTTACTGAAAGCTTTAAACAATGTAGGTTGAGAGTTGCTGCTACTTAACCGTCATGTAGCCAGGTACATGAGAGAATGGAATGGAGAAATACCAGTTCACCAATGTATTGTACTCTGCTTATTGTGGTTACAGAAGTCGCTTTAAAGCTCAGCTATTTTCCTAAGTGAAGGAGATGGGCTGTGTTAAGTAATAGTGTCCTAGCTGTGTCAATAGTTTCCTCTGCCAACAGTCTTTTTCCTCCAAGCTCTTTAAGCTCTCACAATACAGGACAATAGTTGCATCTGCATAGCGGCTACCGTCTCCTCTCTCCTCTGCTGGAACCAAAACGCAAAAGTTAAACATAAAACATTTTGGGCAAAGTGGTACATAAATCTTGAGAACAATTAAACATGTAAATTGTTTCCTCAATCAGTTCGCTATCCTTTCTGAAAAGATTGTCATCATCATCATCATCTTCATCCGCTTTGTCCGGGGTCGGGTCGCGGAGGTAGCAGTTCCAGCAGGGCATCCCAAACTTCCCTTTCCCGGGCCACATTAACCAGCTCTGACTGGGGGATTCCAAGGCAAGATGAAAAGATTGTCTGACAACAAATATCTACACGAAACAATATCATCAGTAAACATGTGAAATTGATCCTGTTCTGAGTTTTCTGGTTTTGGTTCGACTTATGTTCAGTCTTTTCGATCGTTTAGAAAAATGCCAGCAGTTTCTGCTCATAGCTGGTGACAACTTGTCTGTCAAATTAAAGCTACTAGGTATGTTGAGAGAAGTCTTCTGGAGTTCACATTCAAAATGAATAGACGTTAACTACCAAATAAATGAGATATAATTTTGCAGCTGGCCAGAGACAAATAATAGCCTTGATATGCTGAACGTGAAGGAGCTGCAATATAGTCCATCATAAAACAAATATTATGTTAATATCTGACTTGCACGTTTTAGACCTGAACTGAATATTGAATATTGCTGAACATATCAGGTGTTGGCTATTCCATGTTCAGCTACATTGAACATTGCTGAACACAAATACACTACACCGTTGACTATTAAAGATGTCAGAAATATGCATTCATCAGTCTGACAGACGATAACATGTCTTTGGTGCATTTAAGTGAAATATGCTTGACAATAAATTCCATTGCCTGATCCTTAGTCATGCTGCATTGTAGAAAAAGGTAAGTGAACTGCACCTATCAGTTTTAACATTGCCCTGCCCTTTTAATAATGCAGTTTTAAAAAGTACGGCCCCCTATTAATTAACTAGACAATGGGAAGGTACATTTATTGTTTAATCTGGTCTCGATTCCATTACATTAATTTTGGTTGAAGAAATATGTAATGGTGATGCATCAGTGTGTGTGTGTGTGTGTGTGTGTGCGTGGGGGGGGGGGGGGGGGGGGGGGGTTGGCACTGCAACCTTACTGCAAGCATACACATACACACACACAATGTCCAACACAAACCTAACCCATAGTCCACCAGCTGATATATTTTCGACTGAACCTATCAATCACTATTGAAATTTTTTGTGTGCTCACTAAGCCTGCTGTGTAAGTCGCCACAGAAATTTTTATTTAAGCCCAAGGCTGCTGCACTGTTATGTAAATCACTACAGAAATCACTTGATCACATACTACCGAAGTCATCTGATGCCGATTGTAGGATGACTCCTCAACTAATGGAATGATTGCTGTTGTATCGCGTACAAAATACATAAGTGGGCTGACGAAAAGCACTGACAGCATCACAGAACAGACAAAATGCAGTGCTGCCTGCACACAGCCTTGCCTGAGCATCACGAGCCAGCCTTGCCCGATGATATCCTCTTGGGCGATCATTAAGAGGAGGGGTATTTTTTTTGAATGAGGAATTTACTGTGTCAAACGTCACATGGGGCCAGAAAAAACAATTCGCTTCCTGAAATGATTTCCGTCGTTGATTCATTTTGTATTTACACTTCGTAATACTGCGTCGGATATTATTCCGTATTCATTTTTTTGGAGGTGGGTCAAATCTCTAGCCTGCCGCAATGATAAGCAAAGTTAAAAATGCGATGTCCACATTGGTGGGAGGGATGCTTCCTCATGGTCACCACCAGCACTCAGGTAACGTTCAGAATTATGGACCGGACGGTCTGCCTCCTCGATTTCCGTACGGACGACCGGACTTTTTGGACCTTACCCCAGAGCTCCTTCAATACTCAACCGAACATGCCTCGCGACCAGTCCTCACAGTGAAGAGGGATAGCAGGCTCCATTGGCGCACAGGTTACGCGGAGTAAGTGGTTAACATAAGACTACAAAATTGCATGCACTGCAATTTAAATAAGAATAACAGTCCACGATACTTGCAAAATATATTACTACAAATCTGTAATACGCCTCTTACGTCCAATCGTATATAGCATTACCACGAATTGATTTGTAAGATATTGCAATATGAAGCGTATGTGTACATGCTACTGCTGCAGTGACGCCAAATAGTGGCGGATATTAGGGCCCTTTTCCTGTTTGTAGACTATTCCCAATCACACCCGCAGGTTTTTTTAAAACCGTTCCGAATGCGCTATTGCAGGGATTTCCTCCACTGTACGGCCATCTGCTTCATTAAGCCATAATCAAGTCATACAATGGCCACTGTGTAAAATGTTATGTAGCCCTGACTTAATCTGTTGCTCCAGATCTCTCTTGCACTTTCATTTGAGTACAGTTTATCATTCGCTTTATATCAGGAAATAGCTGTGGATGTTGAGCACAACGTCTGTCGTAATACAATAGGCTGCAATTAAACGGTGCTTTAGTAGCTGTAGGCTAGTCTATGAAAGTGAAACTCTAAATATGAGTCCGCGTTTGGTGAATTATTTGCTAATTCCCAGTAATTTTAAACCTCATATCATGAAATCATAGTTAGTTGTAAATACATCGTGGCTATATTCGTTATAGGGTCAAATTATTTAAGGAAGCATAGCCCATACAGTAAATAAAAAAAATGGAAGAATGTCTCCTGTATTTGAGTCCATTGTCCTGCGTGTGTGGACCCGCAAGAGCATGTGCTGGTGCTACTGTGTGTGCACGCAGGTGCATAGATCGAAAAAAAAGTGTCTTCCCAACCTGTCTATCTATCTGCTTGATTACCTACCTACCTACCCACCTACCTACCTATCAACCTACCTACCTACCTGTCTGCCTACCCACCTACTTATCTACCTACCTACCTACCTACCTACCTACCTACCTACCTACCTACCTACCTACCTGTCTACCTGCCTGTCTACCCACCTATTTATCTACCTACCTACCTACCTACCTACCTACCTACCTACCTACCTACCTGCCTGCCTGCCTGTCTACCCGCCTACTTATCTGCCTACCTACCTGCTTGCCTGCCTGCCTGCCTGCCTACCAGCCTACTTACCTACCTACATACCTACCTACCTACCTCCCTACCTACCTGCCTGCCTGCCTGTCTACCCGCCTACTTATCTACCTACCTACCTGCCTGCCTACCTGCCTGCCTGCCTGCCTGCCTGCCTACCAGCCTACCTACCTACCTACTTACCTACCTACCTACCTACCTACCTACCTACCTACCTACCTACCTACCTCATGACCTACCTACCTACCTTAAGTATCTATTTAAGTAATTGTAAAGAAAATTTGTATTCAATTGTGAACAAAAAAGAGAACCCACAAGCCTTAGAGTAACATGCTGGCAATGAAAACAATAAATGTTTGGTCTACTAGGAAATATTATGGCTAAAAAATATTGCTTATGGAAAAATCAGTGATACGTGTATTTTCTTAAACATTATCTAGTACTTTTCGGTTACACACCTGCAAAACTGTTGCTGACATCCACCATGCAGCACCTACGATACTTTTATACCCTATCAGATAGAATGTGCCGCTTGGTTGATTCCGTGGAGGATAAAAACGGCATCAGACCTTCAATTTTTTTCTCAAAGGGGAGTGAGTGAAAGCTGCAATGATACATTCCTTCGTGGGTCGTGCCATTGTGTGGATATCACCCCTGTCCGTCTCCCTGGACTCAGAGTTAAAGCAGAGAAAATGGCTGAGTCATACACATAGGCTCGAGGGGACAGAGAAAGAGAGGCTTGCAATAAGCAGAGCACTACCTCCCTCTGCCAAAAAATGAATCATGGGTTTAAAAATTGATGTCTAATGATGCTGAAAGATTATGGCCAACTGAAGGGATGGCTGACTGTTGACCCGCTGTTCCATTTATGTAACGATTTGTGTCAAGCCCAAAATAATACATTTTAAATGCTCTATCCATCTATCCATCTATTCATCCATCCATCCATTCATCCATCCATCCAGTATATAGTATATTTATAGACAAATACATAAAGCTGTAAGAACATTTTATGCGGACGTGCACTAACTGCACAAAATACTTGATTAGGATTCCAACAAAACATTGAACTTGCATGTGTTTTCTCTCATCGTATGGTGAGGTGCTGCCTGGTTTGCCCTCCTCTGAGTCTAATAGGGACAAATGATGACATTAAACATTCTAACACGGAGTTGATGGACGGGGTCCAGTTGGAAAGGGCCCCTCGCTGGCCTCTTTCCAAGACACTTTGATGCCGTACCGCTTGAAGCTAGCACTTCAGTCGAAAGGGTTGGGAAGGATTCTTTAGGAGGTCGTCTTTGCTGTGACCTTGATAGTTAGAGTAACCTTTTTGTGACCTTTGAGGCTGTCCCTTTCTAATGCCACAGCTGACTAAAAATATATTTACTCACACACACACACACACACACACACACACACAAAGATAAAGGCATTATCGCTTAAGGGGTAGCTCCTCTGAGTACACTTCCATGGTGATTATTTTGCAATGGTATTTTTTTATGAAAATAATTAATAAATCTTCTAATATAGTGCATTCCAATGACCAGTAGCTGTTGGCACAAGCTGTGTGATCAAGAAAGGTGCCATATACACAATATTTCAATTTACACAATACATAGGCCTAACAGTTCTTCTTTTAATATCAAGTAATGTCTGAAGTTCTATTATGCTCCTACTTCGATTTATTTTGGTGAGTGAAGTGAACTGTTTAGTTTGTGAACAGAGTAATTGACAACTACAGGATCGTTGTTTTATTGGATTTGTCTGTCTGTGTTGGACCTGATATCTTTAGCGTGCCTCTCTGGTTCTCTTGTTTCCTCTTAGATTCTCCTTTGGCCAGCCCAGCTCTTGTGACAGTTGACTTGCATGATATAGATATGGCAACGTGTGTGTAACATCATGTGTCAATATTACTTTGAAAAGGCTGCATCAGTTTTGGTTTTCAGAAGAATTCAGAATAAGGAAGCGCTACAACGACCAACATCCTATTTTCATCCTTTTTCAATGTCTGACTAAGACGTCAGCCGTGTAGACACTTTCTTTCAGTCACAAGCTGACATATGACAGAAACTAATGTTGTGTGTTCACACAGCGGTATCACGCTGAACTTGAACCAAACAGAACTGAGCTTGCCAAACGGAAATGGAGTGAGCAGTGTAAACCAGAACAACCGAGGCCAGCAGGGTAGAGAGTGAAGTTTACTATTGCAATGTAGAAAAAAAAGTTATTATACTGCATAAACATATACTTCTTAGGTGATCTTGAGTGTCCTGAAAGGTGCTCACACATAAAATATAATATTATTATTGTTATAAAGTTTATCAAAGTTTATTCTAGTCGGTTATTGGATGGCTTGTGTTGTGGGTGTCATGCTGCACTCACATCCTCTCTCCTGTCCTTCTCTGAACCTGGCTAATATACAGTACTCTGCCACATGTGACCAATGATGAAATCAGGAAGTTTGGTGTAAGATTACCAGAGAAGATGAAACATACAGTATGTGGCAGATTATTGCAGCACTCAGCCTTTTGTTGTTCTAAGTTCAGTTTGTTTCACCATGGGTAGTTAGAACCTTTTATGTGACACTATAGTATTGAAACAAAAGTTGTTCAAAACTAGCTGCAGGTCCACGTAGAATTGTGGTTTTAACACAGGCCTATATAATAATTTCTGCCTAATCCAGCTTCTTTTCCAAAACTGAAATGGAACCAGTAGATACAGTATGGCAAGGAAACCACAACCCTTAGACAAGAAAGATGCCAAAAAAACAACAACATGCTATTATCAGGAAGCTTTTGTTGTGATCACATTCCACCATGATGCAAAAGTTCACCCTGTCCTAGTCACACTTCGAAGTTAAAGAAAAACAACACAGCCTTAGCTCTAAGTTTGTGTGCCAAGTCGCTAGGCGACTTCTAATTCTGCACTTATCGTTAGGCTCTAATGCACTATGGTTCTCTGTGTCCACCACCACCACTCTCAACTGATTACTAAGTAGAGAGCTTTTTATAATCCAGATTCAGTTAACAGATAGTATGCTATCCTCTATGCTCTGGTGTAGTATGGGAGCCGTCTGAGAAACACTGGTGGTAGTTGACATTTTTCTACAATGTGATTTTGATTTAAGAGGCTGTTTGAAAGGTAAATGCTTGTTGTGTTTTTACCATGTCTTTACCCTGGCGTCCGTAGATACAGGGCATCTGGAATTGTGCTTTGTATGAACTCTGTGTTTTGATGGGGCATTAGCTTGACCATGAGTTCAGAGTGGTGCAGAGCCTTAAAAGAAAAGCCCTCCTCCCTTCTCTTCCTTCTTCGTTCTCTCTATATTTTTCTCTCTCTCTCTCTCTCTCTCTCTCTCTCTCTCTCTCTCTCTCTCTCTCTCTCTCTCTCTCTCTCTCTCTCTCTCTCTCTCTCTCTCTCTCTCTCTCTCTCTCTCTCCTTATCTCTCTGTCTCATTTTCCAGAGGCAATGGCATTACTAACCCTCGGTGTGACACACAAGTGTTTCTGGAGACTCCAAAGGATAATCCTCACGCAGGAATGTGCAATAGACTGTAATGTCTGACCCAACTTATTTTCCCTATACTATATTGAAAATGAAAATGTTTTGCAGTGTACCAGCACAAGCTTTCTCGTTTCGCCCTGGGCCAGTTGTCCAAACATCTTAGGCTGACATGGCAGTTGAATTTATAATGTGTCAGCCTTGCTGTATCAAGACATTACTAGGGTGGTAACATGTAATAGGTTTAAACGTTTAGATAGATCTTAATTGTGTGGTGGTAAAGCCAACTTTCTGAATAGTATTTCTAATAATGTGTCTCTTGTCACCGAACTTCGTTTCACCACTAGAGCTGCAGCTATTCTAACTAACCGCATGACTCGAGTGAGTTATGCAAACCTTGACTAACTGAATCCATTATCATGATGGCTTCACCTCACAATCAACAACAGTAACTGAAATGAAGGGAAATGCAGGGGCAGTCTTGTTAAATCAGTATACCTTACAACTGTACTGTAAAAAGCATGATAGTCAAACATAAACTGTCACTTGACTTTCCCATTGAGGCCACTGTATGATAAACTATGCTTAACATTGACGAACCCAGGGCTGAAAATCAAAATCACATTAATGTTCTATATGAAATTATGCTTATTGTCTACTGAAGCACTGTGCTTATGAGTGGATTAACATTGTTATTATAGTGTAGCTACTACTGTGAGCTACTTCTTGAACACCAATGCAAAGTATCATGGTCGTCTATCGCTACTGTAAACGTTTTGACGGAGGTTCTATACTGTATTTCCCAGTCACTCCTATGACGTCAGATGATCCTGACAGAATACAGTAAATACATCAACCTTCAATCCCCCCTCTCCTCCAAATCTCTAAGCCATCCTCGCATGCCGTCTCCAGTGAACAGGGATAGAGCATTCTCCATCCCGCAGGCAGCCCCCAGCAATGCTCAGATGAGACAGCATGAAACCATGCATTAGTGTAAAGCTATTATCCTGCCAGGGCATCAGCAAGCAGCAGACACAGGAATGAGAACACTTAATCCCCCTATACCTCCCATCCTCCTCCATTAGCCATTTCCCACTGGGTCCTGCCTCCCATCTTTTCAGGACCCAACACTTACTAAGGGCTGATACAGTACAATTTAATAGTCTATATGGAATATCAATAAATAACATCATATAGTATGGTCTCAAAGGCTAATCAACTCTGAGATATGAAGTCATAGGAACTGTAATTTATTTTCCACTGAAGAATTTTATGAATGGCGTGATGCGTTGTCTCCATTTGAAAAACAAATCACTAATCTTTGGTCCTACTCTTATAGTAAATGTGTCATATCTCGGAGTGTCTCTTTAATCACTGACTGTTGTCCTTGTCCTGACCCCTCAGGGTGATCAACGCTGGGAAGAGCATGCTGAACGAGGACCAGGCCTGTTGCGAGAAGCTGCATGTGAAAAAACCCACCGGAAAGCAACGCAACTCCACACTGCTCGAGGACAATGGGGTGAGACAGTGGTTGGAATGAACAGAAAAGTAGTACTTTGAGACACTGCTTTGACTGCACCACAACGTCTCACTTTAATTAATTTAATTTATTTTAATTTAATTTAATTTAACTAGCTTAGTCCCGTTGGGAAAAGTAACTCTCTTTTGTAGCCCTGTTCAAGAGGAGCATAGACCAAGACTAAAAAACAAGGATATGCCTTGAGATAAGATGTATAAGATATCTTTACTGCTCATCATCTTTAGTCTAGTTATTATAAGTATAAATAATAGTTTGGTACAGTAGTGGAGGAAGTATAGTGTGTGTATTATAGTGTAGAGTTTACTTAAAGTGCAAATCCACAGCTGAGCAAGGAGAGGAACCACAAAGTAATTTAAGACGTCTGCTGTCATCGGGCAGCTTTCATAAATCACATTTCCTAATTCAATTGAAATCCAACTCCTCCTAAAACACACCACTCCACCAGGGAATGTCTCTGAAAGGTATTGGACTGTCCAGAGTGTAGATTTTAGCTCTTTCTCTCTGTACCTTTTGTTGTGACATTCTTCTCTGCTGTTGGTTTCAATGACAAAGTGGTTACTGTAAACAAACAACGCTTCCTATCAATCTTTCCATCTACATTCATATTTTATTTCAAAATATGACAAAGTTCACGCTTACTGCAGAGTAGGCTGGTCATGTATGAATAACGTGAAATTGTAGAATCCAATACTAGTTCAACGCTCTGCCTCATAGTTAACTGATATTATTTGTGGTCATCCAATTAGCCTTCCAATTACATAATGTTTAGATCCTCATAGTGTGGCTATCAGCTACAACCAATTCCTCTCAGGTCTTCTTCTTTTTAACTACTTCTTACATAAAGCTGTCTGATCGACCTTTCTCTCTCTTAGTAGTTCTTCATTCAGAATAATATTAATGCCTCATAATATAACGAACATCTATAAAATATCAACTAGTATCTCCATAAAGTTAAGGTTTATTCTGTTGTCTTAATCCTAATCACTGTCTGAAAGGGTTTGCCATCGTGGTCATTCATCTCTTGACCTTTAAGTCTTGACCTCCAAGTCAAGGACAAACTGCACTCCCTATCTTTGACATTCAGAGAGATCCGGATTGCATCTAGGTTTGGTCATAGCTTACTTCATCTCCAATTTGTCATCTTTACTGGAAATATACTAGATTCATGATGACAGGGATCAGAATTTGCTTGTAGTATTACCCCCTCCCATTGAAGCAGTAAATACTGTCGTATTAAGTACTGTGGCCATTGTGACAAGGGGGGTCTTGTGGGACTTCAGAGAAGAAACATCTGTATATGGACAGAGGGTCTTATGAGACCATACAAAAAAATGACAGTTTGTCCAGTTAGTGTTACACAAGCACCACACCCTCACACAGTCCCTCAAACCTGCTCTGAAATGAACCTTTAATCCTCCCAAATTAATTTAAACAGAGCAGAGAAGCCAATCGTGTAAACAGCTCAAGACTCAAGCCTGGCACGCTCAATCTACAGACACACACACAACACACACACTACACACACGACACACAACACACACAACACACACACGTTAACAAAACTCCCACGCACCCTACCACACCCTCAGGCCCAAACCATTTACGTCATCTGTGGCCGTGTGCCCCTCCCCTAGTGGCCGCGCCTGCTGTCAGTGGGGGTCAGCGTATGTCTCGTTTGCTCGTTCGCTCGCTCATCAGCCGACAGCAGGCCTCACAGACTGTTATGGAAAACCCTGTGCTCCATGGGGATTATAAACCCCATCATCATGGATGCTCTTGTTTTTGGATTTAGATCGTATCCCTAGTTTGTTTTTCTTTTTTCAGAATGTATAATTGATTGGCAGTAGAAAAACAACTTAGTTATTTAGCATGTTTAGCTGTCATGTTCTTCCTGTATTCTTTTCCTTCAAAGGTATATATATATATATATATATATATATATATACATATATATATATATATATATATATAACTGTAGCAATATATTTAATTTGTTTTAATTAATTAATAAAAAATTATTATCTCAAAATACTGGATTATCTTCCTTATAATCTTGTCAAATCTGGTTTGTTTATTTTGAAGAGGTCTGACCCAACACAGCTCTTCTTGCTGCATCTTGCAAAAAACGTATGTTCAGAAAAGGAGTTAATAGCACTTTACAGGGACCGGCATAACCTTTGTGCTTTAATCCAGCGTTAAGGATTCAGGGTCTGTGTCTGTGGGTCAGCAAGTGACAGAAGGGATAAAGGTGTGTAATACAGGGAAACGTTATACTTCATGCTGAGATTGCTTAGATGTGGTTCCACAAATGCAAGGGTAACTGTAATCTTTTACATACTTAAATGTTGACTAACATGCTGACGCCCAGTGTATCAACATCAAACATACATTTTTCTATCGTTTTGTTAAAGGGGAATGGAGACACTGAAACAGATGTCTAAACAGATTTAAAATATTGGAAACAAATTATTTACATACGTTGAGACGGCTAAAGTTGTTTTTGTGTTTTCATTCCCCTACTAAGGACATCTTGCAACATTGCAGTTTGAACTTTGCTGCAGTTTGAACTTTGCTGTTTCTGACATTTTAGACTTTGCTCTGACAAACAGTTTTCTTTAGAGGTCCCTGTCAGAAAACCAGTCCTGTTCACAGTGATAAAGATACGGAACTATCTCCTTTTAATATAGGCCATATATAACTCTTGTCTTCCTTTTTGTCTTGGACTTGTTCACTTTACAATCCTGCAGAGCTATAAGCTTCTTTCTTATTTCACTTTTCTAAACCTGCCTATGTGTGCCTGTTATTTAAAACATATGGTATGAAACATACCCATGCAATAGACCAGGCATAAACACAGCCATTTCATCAATGTAT
The DNA here is from genome assembly GCA_026901105.3 of Galaxias olidus. Classification (NCBI taxonomy): domain Eukaryota; kingdom Metazoa; phylum Chordata; class Actinopteri; order Galaxiiformes; family Galaxiidae; genus Galaxias; species Galaxias olidus. The sequence continues at coordinate 63,753 of JAPMUY010003940.1, forward strand.
AAACCCTGTAGTTAAATCCTCAAACTCTTTTTTTTTTCTCGCGGAAGAGGCTAACTCTAATCTCTGCGACTCTAATATCCTGTGTGTGTTTTTACTAGTCTTATATATGTTTTGCTTTGTTCTTCCTAAACCTCTTTCAGGATGGTACAGGGATCCCTATGTTCTTCTGGGGGGTGTTTGACGGACACGCAGGCTCCGGGGCTGCTATCATGGCCTCCAAACTGCTACACCGGCTCATCAGGGACAGGCTGGGGGAGATAGCTCACCTGCTGGAGAACCCCTCGGTGGCGCCCCCTATCTGCCTGGCCAAGAATGGAAGCCCTTACCAGGTGGACGTAAAGAAAGGGGCAAGCCAGGAACCGGACGACCCTGACGCCATCAGCGACCCGACTGTCCGCTTCCACATGGAGAAGGCGGTCAGTCTAGAGGGGCTGGTGATGGGCGTCCTGGAGAACGCCTTCAAACAGATGGTAAGAAGCCCATTGACTGTCTCTTTATTGTTGACACGCTCCATAAGTGCACTATCTAATTGTTGAAACGCCCCCCCCCCCTCCCCTAAAAAAAGATTGCTTTGTCCCGGTGATTGTAAAAATTCTTTTTTTTTTTGCTGGCCACTCAATTCTTATGAATTGCAAATGTGGATGTATGATGATGATATTATGCACCATTGAGGACAAGCTCTTGAGGTAGAAGAGCGCCGTTGAGTGGATCCCAGAGCCGTGTGAGAACAAGGCCCTTTTTGAATACTGTTTGTCTCTTCATTGTTGCAGGATGACCTGATAGAGAGAGAGAAAGCCTCTTACACCATATCCGGTGGCTGCTGTGCTCTGGCTGCTGTCCATTTGATGGGAAAGCTTTATGTAGCCAATGCAGGTGATAGTAGGTATGGAAAATAAATCAAATAATAATAATAAATTGTATTTATATAGCCCTTTTCTGACACCCAAAGACGCTTCACAAGATATTCCTAAGTAGTAAACATGGCAACAAACAATTAAACAGATAGAGGGAGAACAGACAGAGAGCAACAACAGTTCTACATGCAGTGGTACAAGCCACGCTATGAATATTCTAGGATTTGTCTGAAACATGTTTAGTATGAAAACATATTAGTCTGTCTTGAAAACAATGCTTTGGTCTTAGTTTATCTAGGCTACTATCTGTAGAAATTGTTAATTTCTATAAAGCCATTGCTCCAGAGAAGCTTCCTATGAAAACTGATGCAAGTTTATGAGTTTATTGACTGTGAGTGGTTTTAATGCCATCTTCTGGGCGAAGTTGTAACTACACCATGTCTGCACCATTCAGTCCTTTGTTGTAGGCCTATACTGTGATTATGAAGCCGTCTACTCTCTCTCTCTCTCTCTCTCTCTCTCTCTCTCTCTCTCTCTCTCTCTCTCTCCCTCTCTCTCTCTTTCATCCTTTCATCCAGGGCAATAATCATCCGCAATAATGAGATCATTCCGATGTCGAATGAGTTCACTCCAGAGTCAGAGAGACAGCGTCTGCAGTACCTGGTATGTGTTGAGCTGGGTGACAGAATTGTATGTCTTAAGCTACATCTAATTTGAGTGCAAATCTAGAACTTGTATCAATATATAATTGGGATATTATGTTTTTAGTATCCCAGTAAGTTACTATGCACTAATATATATATATATATATATATATATATATATTACACAAATATATATATATATTTATTAAATATTTAAAATATATATATGCTGGCAAACGTTTTTGAAATGCCTACTATCTATGTTTAGAATCTGTTTTTTTTTTCATATTGTCTAACCTAATTAATCAGCTTTTTTATCTTAACAAGTGTGAACTTTCAGACAAACCACAAGATCTGAGATCTTATGTAATAGAATCATTTTGATAATTCACAGTTAGAGGATATCATTTTCTTTTGTTACAGTTTGTGTCGCACGTGAGTGAACATGTGAAAACGTGAATATTATTGGCACCCAAAACACCACATAACTTGCATTTTGGGGGATAGATAATCTCTGTGTTAAAAGGATTGCAGCTAGACTGCCCACTACTTCAGTAATGACGTCAAACCTCCGATAACTGTTTAATTGTCAGAGAGGATGGACAGACAGGAAGGACATGTCATAGGCAGGCTATCTCAATGTTTTCTAACTACCAAAACTATTTCCCTCTGAGTCATACGGAGTGGGTGGCTACTGCTGCTGCAGCAACACCAGTTCATACCTAAGAATGTGAAGAAGAGAGATCTTATAGACAAAGATAAAAAAAATTAAAAATAAATGAGTCACAGTTAAGTATTCCGCCTCCATACTTCCTACTGCAATACAGAAAGGATTTTTGATCCATGGAAGCATGATAATGTATTTAAATGCATCTAATTATAGACTCCAACTGAAATTGCATGGTGTTTTCTTTTAACGCATCTATCCCTTCCCTGCACGCACCGTATGTCCCTCCAGGGCTTCCTTAGACCGGAGCTTCTGGGTAATGAGTTCACTCACATTGAGTTCCCCAGGAGGATACAACATAAAGAGCTGGGCAAGAAGATGCTCTTCAGAGACCATACCATGACCGGCTGGTAACCCACCACTACCCAACCCCACCCTTCCCACTGTGCACACTGCCCCTGACATCCAGATTAGTCGTTCAAACCCTTCCAATCTGCATTTCTTTTTTTAGAGAAGCACTGACGTTATGATTTATAAACTGGATGAAAAGATTAGTAATGTTGGGGATGTTCTGGGTTTTTTTACACGACTGTTGAGTTTTTTTATTTTGTTTAATCCCAGATCGGTTGATTGTTGTGTTTTCAGGGCTTACAAGACTATCGTAGAAGATGACCTCAAGTTCCCCCTCATATATGGAGAGGGTAAAAAGGTGAATCAATCAATTTCTGAGTGTTCATAATAAATCCTTTGCTTAAAGAATAATCCCACTTCTAATACTTGCTGAAATGTAGTAAAACTTAATTCATACATTACACAAAAACGTAGATAATACAAAGTACTGGTATCTATAGCCTACACTATAGACATGGATAAATAATGAACTTCCGTGAAATATCTGATGGGTTGATTTGACTGAAAGACTTGCTGTTAACATAATTTTTTTTTCTGGGGGCGAAGTGTTCCTGTGTCATTAATCCTTCATAAATGGATTTGCTAGAATCTAAGCCCCCCCTTCAGGCCCACATTACCTTGTGTATATATGTGTGGTTATGTGTCATCATTTGCATTATTGTGTGTTTATTTGTGTTTGTGTATGGGTGGGCAATTGTGTGTGCGTGCGTGTGTGTGTGTGTGTGTGTGTGTGTGTGTGTGTGTGTGTGTGTGTGTGTGTGTGTTTAGGCCCGTGTGATGGCAACTATCGGGGTAACTCGTGGTCTAGGGGACCATGAACTGAAGGTTTACAACTCCAACATCTACATCAAGCCTTTCCTCTCGTGCTGTCCAGAGGTGGGTGTCTGAAAGCTGAAAGAAAAGCTGAAGGAACCACGCAAAAACAAACAAACAAACAAGAATATCTCACTGCTTTTGGGATCTGTTCCTACTCAAAGCTTCATCTTTCCTTGCTGAGAATTTACAGAGAGCTACGAGGCAAATTGAACAATTTTCCATAAAGAGCTGTTTTGGCAGTCTTCTGTCTTCTGTCAGGAAAAAACTATAGGATTTTTGGTTTTAGTTTACACTTAATAATGTTAAGAATACTGCAATGAATTGACCAACTATACAAGTCCTCTTGACTTGGGTAGACAGCATAATTTACTGTCATAATTTAATACAGAAAATTACAGGCCCTGAATCGTGTGACGTACATGTGTTGTTACTGCAAGGGACTACAGCCTTGGACACAACTGAACATCACGCTGTCTTTTTGTCATGTCCACTGGTGAAAGATTCAACCTGTATTCCAAAGAATGTTTTTTTTTTTTTACATAAAAAGTACATTTTTTAGATTTGTTTTTAACATTGATGTTTGAGGCAACAGGGTGTTTCACTCAATCCACTTCTTCCCTGTTGTGCCTTGCAGGTGATAGTTTACAACATTGAAGACTACAAACATGGCCCTGATGACGTCCTGGTGATGGGAACAGATGGATTATGGGACGTGACCACAGATAGGGACGTAGCTGACGCAGTCTCTGGCTTCTTAGCCTGCTGTGATCCTACTGATCCAATGAGGTACGGACTCCACAGAATAATCCACATTACACACTATGTGTAATCAATATTTTATTAAATTAAGTCGTAGGGTATAGAATATGATGAATAAGATTGTTGTTCTCTCCAAATGAAATAAAATTGGTCTGGATCCCATGAGGATTTAATAAAATAACAAACGCAGTATGTGCATAGGATTTCCAGTAGGTGTCAGCATTTACAAAGAATTAGACAGACACACAACACAATACAGCCTGATTGATAGAAACAAAGTCAGTCTAAAGAACTTGCAGTAAATTATGACGCATGATTAACTCCATATATGTCATTTCTTAGATTATTGACTCTTAGATTAAGTTGTTGTTTTGTGTGTGTGTGTGTGTCTGTGTGCAATCTAAAGATACACGCTAGCAGCGCAGGACCTGTTGATGAGGTCACGAGGCATACTGAAGGAGCGTGGCTGGCGTTTACCCAACGACAGGCTGGGCTCGGGCGATGACATCACCGTGTTTGTGGTTCCGCTGGCGGGCCATGAGGCAGAGACATGACAGGGGGCATGAGGACAGGATAAATGACCTCGTTGCTGGGGCAACCATCTAGGTGGACCCCAACCCCCCTCCTCCTCCTCTCCCCCACAACCACCACCTCCATCTCTCCATCTCTCCTCTTCTCTCCCCTCTGACCCCACCAGGACTCCAGGGCTGGGTGTGGGAGGCAGCAGGGGGGTAGCAGAGAAGAATATGCCTCTCTGAAGGGGAAGAGCGAGGGCTGTTCCTCAGCTGCAGTGACGCGCCCGTCCGGCCAAGGTCCTCCATCACCGGACTCAACAGCTAGACCTAAACCCAGGCTCCTCCATGTCGCTTTCTGTTGGTCTTTTATGTAGCAAAGTTTTTAAATACATGATCTGGCAACCCTATTGCTTCCCCTCTTAGATCTACTTTTTGTATGACAACGGCAAACGAGGAAAAAAAATAGGTCGGTTTTAATTGAATCTACCCTACCTGAGCAGAAAGTCTCAGCACTGGTGGGAACAAGCCTCCAATTTATAGGCTAGACATGATTAACACAGTATGAAGGTGCTCGGGGATTAACACGATGGCGTAGAGAGAATGTTTCTGATGAATGAGAAGGGATTTGGCTGAACAAGACTCGGCTATCCCACACTGGGGATTCCTTTGAAAAATGTAAGTTAATGTAGGAGGATATTGGTCATTTAACCAGTCAGCCAGCCAGCCAGTCAGTTAGTCAGTCAGACATTTCCACAGCAGTGAATGACAAAAGAAATGAATAAGCACTTTAGGACTGTCAAATATAGTACGCTCTATGGTGATGGTCAGTTTTCCAACGATTTATTTAAATATCCTCAAGAGTTTTCCAGTGTACATATTTGGATTTGTCCATAGAGGCAGTTGACTAGCACTGTACTAAATCAAATGTTGTTCTACTGTTTGATTAAGATAAGATAGACTCGATTGTCAATTGAAAACAAAATGTATTGGGAAACATGCAGTGCTGCTGTAATAAAAAAATAAAAACAAGCATCTAAAGAAAAGGGATATGAAACCCGCACACACCTTTCCCTTCTTACCATTCAATATGTTTCAATATGTATCGGTTATGTATCTCAGAGGTACTGTCTCTCATGTCCTTGTATTGTAGGATGTGATACAGTTCACAGAAATGCCTTATTGTACTCTGTGCAGTAGTTTTACGGTGTGGGCTTTGTTGTTTGTTAAAATCCTTCTATCCTTTAGGAAGTGAAGATGGAGGGGAAAAAAAGGGACACCGCTTTTTGTTTTTTGTTTACTGGGAATGTTACGTTGTGCAATTTCATTTAGATAGCCCATGACTCTCGATGCATTGGTCATAATGTGTTTCAGTTTTTATGTTTTATCCGTTATTGATTGTCTAGAGCAACAGTTTATGTCTTAAATTACCATACTGAGTGGACGAAAGGTAAACTAACCAAATTAGAAATAAATTCAAAATGTTTTCCCATTTTCTTTTAGCTTGTATGTTTTGTAAACACACCATCCTCACTACAGCTACAGTACTACACTACTATGTGGTATGGCCCTATAATAACTGGAAGAACCTGACAATATATAACAACTAAAAGAGTATGAAATGAGTCAGCAAAGTATTGAAAAGCTATACATTGTTAATAGCTAAGTTTTTAAAAAAGGGGGGGGGAAACTTTGTTTTGTTTGAACAGAAAAAAACAAAGGCTTTATACATCGTGATGTTAGGCTTAAAGGTTGGGTAATAAAAAACAGCATTTTAATAGGCTTAGAAACCAGGATTTGAGAAAATCTTGTAACTGGAAAGGTTATTTTCTCTCAGCAAGTACCCTTCACACTAATCTACTAGAGGATTTTATTGTTTATTTGATAACATTTATTGTGTATTTCTTTCTAAAACATGTAAAATATAATTTGCTAAATAGAAAGATAACTTAAAGCAGGGTTTGGCTTATCGTATGGTTAGTGTTATCTGTTGTGCATGACATCAGCATACTGTGAGGGCTGTGAGGGCAATGAGGGCTAACAAAGGCCCTGCCATTTCCACACCCATTCCACAGAGAAGGGCAGAGCTCGCTTACTATCGATGATGTCATCTTTGACCATGCAAGTATGGGAGGGAGGGGACTCGGGTGATTCCAACGGCTGCGGCGCACTCTCGGTGGGAGGATCCTATTCGTCTGCCCCGTTTCTTAGCACCGTCTCAGTAAATTACCGAATACTGCGGTAAGTGTATGCGTGTGTGCCACGATCAAGAGGAAAAACAAGTGAGGACTCAAATCAGGATTGCTTTATTTTGTCCATAAAAGGTAATTATTGTGTTTTTTTAAATCTTTAAGTATCATAATTATATAGGGGTTTTCGTGTCCTCTTGACATAGACCAGTCTATTAATAGGCTACTTACTTTGGCGAAAGAAGGTGGTGGCCAGCTCAGGGTGTTCCGAGTCCATGTCCTACTTTTGCTTTCGGCAAGTTTTGTTTTGTTTAATGTGTCTTGCAACAGTTTGTTTCGATTTTTTTCTGTAAGGACGACTGCCTTGCAATGTGTGCGTTATATCTTAACAACTGTTGATGTATTCACACATTGTTGCCAGTTAGAAAATCAATGTTCGATCTGTACGCACCTAACAAGAAGACTTCATCACAACGAAAGACTGATACAAAATCTGAATTCAAGCTGCATCAAGCTAAAATATATCGGCGTGACATGTTAATTTGCTAAAACTGTTAAAGTTGCTAGAGGCAGTATTCTTTAATCCTATTCTTGGCGACCCCTACCGTTTGCTTGGTGTAAATATTTTCCCTAACCGTTGCAAAGACAACGCGCAGGATCTTGCGTCACTGCATATCGCTGAAGCCAGATATATACTTTGAGAAGCAGCACGTAAACTTGCTGCATAGCGTAGCTTCGCAGAGAAGGGGTTTCTGGGACAGTGTTGCTCACAGAGACCCCTCGATGTGTTGACAGGGAGTCCTCCCAAATCCTAAAAGCGTTTTGCGGGAAGCGTTGTCTGTGCCTCACAAAAATAGCTGGAGGTCAAAAAATGGTGCTAAAAACCAATCGCTGATTGGTTGAGCAGGGAAGGAAGGAGGAAGTGGGAAGAAAATCGGTAATATTTTTGATTGAAAAACACAGATTGCAAATAAAACAACAATAGCGCTGTTTGAAGAACAACTCACGAACGAGGTTGGCAAAGACAGACATTTGTACAACTCCTCTGCAGAAAACTACAAAAAAGTGAGGTCACTATCCGTTATGTTTCTTATCAGTGTGTCTTATACATTTTTTTCGGAACATTCTGGATTAGTAAACTGGTCACTGCCTCCCAGTGAACCTGTTGAAGCATGCAGGCAAACTGCTGTCCGAATTTCAGCACATGATGGACGTTAATGTTCGCAGAAGCACAACACAGAAGTATAAACCAGGCTTAACACAATCAACGACTAAACTCCAAGTATGGGCATCTCTTCCTGATTTCCGTACTTCTTTGTGCCATAAAGCAATTCGTCAGTTTCGCGGGAGATTGTACCTGGTGGCAGACAAAATTAGTGTTAAATATTGAGCCTTTAGAGAGGGCTGATCTGATCCGCGATTTCTTTCCTTCTGCCATTTACATTACAATGTGCTATCAGAAGAAATGTATTAATAATACATTAATATAAAAAAAGTTGCCTATAGTTGCTTTAAGAGACAGAATGAAGGAGAGTTTTTTTATTTTTAATTTATGTTTGCATTGTTTGACCTGACATTTGTTATTACACATAGTGTAACTACAACTGCAGAACTGTATTCAAGGAATTTGTACTTTTTAAACAGACATCCAAACTGTGCTGATATGAAGAGAACCAAAAATATTGGACATTATATATATATATATATATATATGTTGTTCTTGAATCGGCAGTAAAATATGACACATTTTAAAATAGTCTGTTGTCATCTCTGGAGAGCAGAAGCAGAGCTATCCAACCAGCCTGCTTAAACTAACTAACCAGGCAATATACCAACTAGTGAGGCGGCCAGTCAGTCAGTCAATGACACAGTCATCCAGTCAGCTCTGTTGGGCTGTATTGCCATAGTTTTTGAGCTGAAGTCACAGTCTGAGTCATGAGTTGCCAATCCTACTGATAAGGGACCACTTGCATTGCTATCTACATTCGAGAATGTGCTAGTTGTAGGCCTGGCCTTCTTTTCCTGGGTGTTCAAAATGCCTGGTGGTTTGGCTTCACAAACTTCTTTTCCATTTAACTCTTCTTTTATTGCCATTCCCTGGACAACTTGAGTTAGATTTTATTGAATCAATAGATGGTTTAAAAGACCTTTCAGCTATGAAACATAACAAATGTCTCATTGGATTAGCCTAGCCATTGATATTCCCCTGATTATCCTGGTCAAAAGGCATCACTCTTTTCTGATAAGGGACGAAACACATTTTTTGCTTTAAAATATAACATTTTTGAAGTTGACAGTGAAATATAGAACTATGGTGTTACAGGTTGTCTGTTCTGTTTTTGACCCAGAGTTTGCAGACGTAGGCTATGGTTGTTGAATAGTTTAAAACAATGGCTTGGTGTCCTGCTTCTGCTTGTCTGGAGCCTCCTTCAGTGTGTCTATGCTGATATCCAGGTACATGGCATAGACTAGGGCCATGGCAGATGTGCACAGGTGCCAACTAACAAGAATCATATGGAGCAGTGTTAAAGAAAGAATTTTCATCAGACTTTTAGACCCAAGCTGAATTTGCAGTGGAAAATGTAGACTTATGACTTGCTTCCTGCAATTGTGGGGCTGGGGACCAATGTCTTTAGCAAGTAACACACGGAATGAAACAATAAAAGAGGAGGTATAGTGAACAACCTGTAAAGTGCAATTCAATTCTCTCACAAGTTCTCAGCCTCGTAGTCTCTCGTGTAAAATCTGATTATTGCTTTCATGACACCTGTGTGGACTTCCCAGAATAATGCCTCAATTGTCGAACACCAAGTGTAATTGTATTGCATTCATATTTGGCAGATGGTCGGCCAGGAGCGCAAACAGTCTGTAAGTAATGTGAAATGAACCATTAAATACATTACCAAACACCACATCTCTCACACACACTCTCTCTTTCCATCTTTTTCTCACACACTCACATGCATCCACCACCACCCACACACACATCCACCACCACCCAAAGAAGAAGAATCCTACCGGGGCATTTTTCTGAGTGCTTGTGAGGGAAGCTTTGTGTCTTGCAGTGATGAGGATTGATGATGAATGAGCCTCAGCAGACCCAGAGCCAGGGGGCAGCTGTGCATAAAGTCATTTGGATCCCCACCCCATCCACTTTCACTAGACGGTCTCGACAGCTCCCCTCCTTCAGGAGGGCTTCTACTTTATCACAGGGAATTCATCATCCAGCCCCTCAGGCAGCCATCACGTCTCCTCTAATCTAGTTTTGGCTGCAACCAAACTGTAGTAAATTATTCTTGAGGAATACGAGACGGATGTGTATAATGATGAGGCAAATGGCTAAGCAGTAGTCCGAGCTAAGCAGCCCTATGTTCGCTAGGCTATATAGGTTTTTATGATGGTTTGATGCCCTGAGATAGACTGGCGACCTGTCCAGGGTGTACCCCGCCTCTCGCCCTGTGTCCGCTGGGATAGGCTCCAGCTCCCCCCCCCCCCCCCCCCGTGACCCTGTACAGGATAAGCGGTAAAGTTAATGGATGGATGGATGGATGATGGTTTGATCATTGTGTTACTCATCCAGTTGCTCGGAGTTGTCATTCTGAACTCTAGTATAGCCTCTTCAACTTTCTTCATCCCATTACCATCCTACCCGTTACCGTACTGGAGCAATTGATGATAGCAAGAAACGACAAAACTTTATATGGCTAAAGGTCAATGTAAAGGGGCAGTATGGCTGCAAGGCATTCTGGTCACTTCTTTTTGTGTGCCGTACTGTGTCCTTTCTACTTTGTACAACTGTACATAACTTGATAGTACCACCGTTCTACCATCAATATCATACCATAAATGGGGTTATTCTGATTCCAAACAGTCCACTTAAAACCAATGAATAAACGGGAGCCAATTTTTTCCCTGAGAGGCAGAATTTGATAATATATACAACTTAATATCACGGGTCAGGTTTCGAAGCCAAGCAGGGCCATAGAACCCATAGACTCACCCTTTGAAACAAAACAATCCACTTCCTGTTCCAGGCACCCTGGGAGGAGCTGCTGGCTGCTGTTCTGTTTGGACAGGCATCTGTGAGGACACACACACACACAAGCATACGAGAAGCCTGGTCAGGGGGAAGTTTGGCTAGAGGCTACTCACTCTCACACACACACACACACACTCACACACTACAAACGAGTGTGCACATTCAACACACGCTTAAACTACACATACAGACTGGTATGTTTTTGGAAGCTCACGTACACTCTTATAACCACACACACACCATGCTTAACTTGGCAGTTTATCAAAGATAAAATACTGTCTTGCTTTTAGTTGCGCTGGCCGGACCAGGATAATGTAAACCCCCTGCAACATAATGGAGGGAAAATGCAGATGTTTTTTTGAGAGGTGACAGCCATTGTGTTTTTGCCCCTTGGTTGTACCAAACCTGTCATCAAATCATTCACTGTTTTCCTGTCAAGTGACCTCACCACAACATGGTTTAAGAAAACAAAAAAGGCGTTGTTGAAGAAGAGTTGAATGCTTGGGGGAAAATAAACAATGGTGTGAATAACATTTAGCAAGTTCTCCAAAGATAGTTTTAATTAAGGCAGGAATGTTTCACTCCACCTGACTGTACCACGGAAAGTAATGCTATCGAACTCTTTGTCTCTATGGATGTAGGGAGGATACTTCAGATTTGGGATTTGAATAGTTGAATGCAATTAAGTATCTCTATTCAATCTGTGTTTCCTAAGGTTCACAGTAGTTGTCAAGGTTAATGCAAACTTGGATTATATCATTTGGAGAGAATTGTGTGAATAGAAAATAAAAACTGAACTAATCTGTGGTCTGGTAAACTGTTTTGAAATGCACAGTCAAAGATTAATCATCCTGTAAGTGTGTACTATTTTAAAACGTGATTTTCAATCCTATTATGTCTATAATGCTATGTAACCTACAAGGATATTTTCTGATTCATGACACAAGGAAAAACTTGTTCTTAGCTTAATTCCAAAGGACATACAATCCATAAAAATCAGCAGGGTCAAGTCCAGGTTAAGTAGAATTAACTAGTTCTGTAACAATAAATGATAAAATGTTTTAAATATTATCATGGACATGGTAATAATTACAGAGATGGAAGAGTAAAGTCATTAGTATTGATGTAGAAAAACAGTGACCTTTTACAAGTGCTGTTTGTAACTAGAAAAGCTCCATGCCTCCCTGCTGGTCGACTAATGAGTGCACGTCTTGGATGTTTCCTAAGGGCTTACTGGCCAACGGGCCAATCGCTATGCAACACACACGCACACACACAATCACACACAGAGTGGAAGGGTGAGAGGACACACGGAGTCGCCCTTAAGGCGAGGTGGTTCTGCCGTGTCACATTATGATTATAGACTTTTACAAAGCTGCACATAGACACACAATCTTCTCAAAGACAAGACAGTGACCTATTCAACCCAAAACAACTGGTTGCACTTTTTTTTTGCTGAATGTGATTGAACCAGAAGTTTGAAGTAAACAACAACCACAAGAACTTTTGCCACCCTCAACCAAATATGTTTTGTCCATCGTGACTTCTTTGCTGTGTTAGATATATGACTCTCGCTGTCCACGAGAGGGTTGCTAATTCAGCTGACAAGACTACTAAGATTCAATTTTCAGATTTTTCAGAGGTCACAATTTTGATTGCTCTGTTTCTGGTGAATGTACTGGAGTGAGAGGGATAAAAATTATAATGTTGCATTTTGGCAACATGTGCGCCGAAACGGCTACAGAAATGTAATGCCTAGCCAAAGATGCAGTGTAGGCCTATTGCTTGTGCAAGACAACTTTGAGAGGTGACATGATCACTGATTGATTGGCAGGGCTGAGCATTGCTTTTCTTGGTATTTCTTTTCACAAGATTTAAATTCATTATGAATCCCGCACAGCTTTTTGACTCTGAATATATATTTTTTAAAACAGTAGATACATAATTTTTATTAAATAATGTTGCTACCCACTCTGTGGTACTGGGATGTATAGCTGACCTCCAGCCTGGCTAGCTCTGGAAAGTAGTCTATTTTCTAAACAGTCAACAAGAGGGCTCCTGAAGGTTCAGGAATGCAGTAACCTCTATGTGCCTATGGGAGAAATGGGCCAAAGTTCAGGGGCGGCTGGACGATGGTTAAGGCTGAGGTTGATCTCATAGGATTTCGACTGTAACAGTCAGGGCTTCAGCGCGGGTTTAAGTGGGACTAACCAGGAGGAAGGCTAACTACATTTCCTCTAGGTAATCAACAGGTTGTTTCATAGGGCATCTGTTAAAAGTCACTGTCATCTCTGAATGTGCTGCAATAGGAGAATCATATAGTTTTTTTATTTTGAGAATATTTAAAAAATGTCCCTATACTAAAATGTATATCCCTGCCATTTTAGAATGTCCATTATGTGTCTATGTGGTTATGATGGTGTAGCCACATACTATGTAACAGTTTTGTTTAACATTGGTCCATAAACTGCTCCATATGTGGTGCTAATGCTTTCATAATTATTTCTTCTCAAAAGCAAATTTTGGTTTAAAAAGGTCTGACATTGATCCATGTTTTGCCATCTATACATGTGTTATTCTGACATCATCACAGGAGAAGGGACAGTGAGCAAGGGGTGTGTGTGTGGGGGGAGGGGGAGTTATCCTTTAGATTCAGAAGGATAAGAGCCAAGTTGTTTGGTCTGGTTTAGGGAACGACTAAGTGCTGCGCTAAATTTTTTTTTTTTTTTCTTGGACGCCTTTCAGTGTTCGAACATGGTGTTTGTTATGGCCATTCCATGACTAGCACAGAAGTCCAATAACAAGCCACCACTCGGGTTCAGATCGGCTAGGCCGTTCCTCCCAATCACGCCTCTCCAAGTGTCTCCATCATTGCCCACATGTGCGTTGAAGTCCCCCAGCAAGACTACAGAGTCCCCCTCAGGAGCCCCATACAAGGCTCCATCCAGGGTCTCCAAAAAGGCCGAATACTCCGAACTGCTGTTCGGTGCATAGGCACAGACAACAGTCAGAGTTTTCCCCCCCATGACCCGCAGGCGTAGGGAGGCGACCCTCTCGTCCACTGGGGTGAACTCCAACATAGAGGCACTTAGCCGGGGACTTGTGAGTATCCCCACACCAGCCTTGCGCCTCTCACCCTGGGGAGCTCCGGAGAAGAATAGAGTCCAACCCCTATCCAGAAGTGAGGTTCCAGAGCCGAGGCTGTGCGTAGAGGTAAGCCCCACCAGATCCAGCTGGTAGCGCTCCACCTCCCGCACAAGCTCCGGCTCCTTCCCTCCCAGAGAGGTGACGTTCCACGTCCCCAAAGCCAGCCTCTGCCACCCGGGTCCGATCCGTCGAAAACCTCTGCCTTCACTGCCACCTTTCTGGCAGCGCTCCCGACCCCCTTGGTTTTTCCCGCAGGTGGTGAGCCCACGGGACGGAGAAGAAGGGATGTTGGTGTTGTCCACGTTGCTTTTTCGGGCTATGCCCGGCCGGGCTCCGTGGCAAGCCCGGCCACCAGGCGCTCGCTGACGGGTCCTCCTCCTGGGCCTGGCTCCAGAAGGGGACCCCGGGCTTCCTCCGGGCCGGGTATCATCCTCTCTTGTAGTTCTATTCATGAGGGTTTTTGAACCATTCTTTGTCCGGCTCCTCGCCCGAGACCAATTTGCCATGGGAGACCCTACCAAGAACACAAGGTTCCAGACAACACAGCCCCCAGGTTCATAGGGACACACAAACTTCTCCACCACGATAAGGTGATGGTTCCCGGAGAGGATGCTCATAAGTGTACCTGGTACCAGAGCACCCTAAGCAGAAGGTCGATGATCGATTTTGTTATCGTATCATCGGACCTGAGGCCATATGTTTTGGACACTCGGGTGAAGAGGGGGGCAGAGCTGTCAACCGATCACCATCTGGTGGTGAGTTGGGTCAGGTGGCGGGGGAAGCCTCTGGACAGACCTGGTAAGCCCAAGCGTGTAGTGCGGGTGAACTGGGAACGTCTGGAGGAGTCCCCGGTCCGGGAGGCCTTCAACTCACACCTGCGGGTTGGTGGGCAGAGGATTGCATCACTGCTTTTTGCAGATGATGTGGTCCTGATGGCATCATTAGTCTGCGACCTGCAGCACTCATTGGATCGGTTCGCAGCCGAGTGTGAAGCGGCTGGGATGAGGATCAGCACCTCCAAATCTGAGGCCATGGTTCTCAGCAGGAAACCGATGGATTGTCTACTCCAAGTAGGGAATGAGTCTTTACCCCAAGTGAAGGAGTTCAAGTATCTCGGGGTCTTGTTCTCGAGTGAGGGGAAAATGGAACGATAGATGGGCCGGAGAATTGGAGCAGCGGGTGCGGTGTTGCCGTCGCTTTATCGCACCGTTGTGACGAAGAGAGAGCTGAGCCAGAAGGCAAACCTCTCAATCTACCAGGCTATCTTCGTTCCTACTCTCACCTATGGTCATGAAGGGTGGGTCATGACCGAAAGAACGAGATTGCGGATACAAGTGGCGGAAATGAGTTTCCTCCGGAGGGTGGCTGGCATCTCCCTTAGGGATAGGGTGAGAAGTTCAGCCATTCGTGAGGGACTCGGAGTAGAGCCACTGCTTCTTTGCGTAGAAAGGAGCCAGTTGAGGTGGTTCGGGCATCTAGTAAGGATGCCACCTGGCCGCCTCCCTAGGGAGGTGTTCCAGGCATGTCCAGCTGGGCGGAGGCCGCGGGGCAGACCTAGGACCAGGTGGAGGGATTATATCTTCACACTGGCCTGGGAACGCCTTGGAATCCCCCAGTCAGAGCTGGTTAATGTGGCCCGGGAAAGGGAAGTTTGGGATGCCCTGCTGGAACTGCTACCTCCGCGACCCGACCCCGGACAAAGCGGATGAAGATGGAAATGCAGATGGAGCCTCTCAGTGTGGCACAGAAGGAAACAAGCAGAATGGAGGTTGGGGCTGGGAGGTTGGGGAGGGTGGGGATTGGGGTGTGATTCTGATAACAAATTACTCCATGCCGTCCTCTTTTTCTCCTCCTTCCTCAATTTCTCTTTCATCTCATCTTCCTACCTCCATGTTCATTTCTTGCTCTTCCCTATGTATGTCTCCTGACTTTTGTAGATATATTTATTTCCCCCCCGGCGACCCGTTCTCTTTGCCTCTTCATCTCTGTGTCTAGGAGACAGCCCATGCAGTCATTTCCCCCGCAGCACTGCACAAATCTTCCCAGTAGACCCAATGTAAAATTGTGGTTTTTATAGCTGTCAAAGTTTTCAACCAAAAGCTATTTATTCCTGTTTGGAAATAGAACAGCCCAAAGTTCTAGAATCTTATCTCTCTTTTCCCTGTTTTTCCCATCCACTGATTTCAGTATAGTATCTGAATGTCAAAGAGATCAAGAGGAACAAGACGTCCTCATTTATTTCATATAAATAATGACAGCCGAAGCCTTCTGAAATGTATCCCAACGCTCAGACCTCATCCTCTATTGCTTCAGTTGGCCCTTGTTGCACTTGGCGTTGTTGCACTTGGCTCTCTGCGTGTTTGTCTTTCTCCCTGCCTATCTTTTAACCAGTTAACTCCCACTGACTCAGCAGCAGCACTTGTGTTAAACAGTCGCGTCTGTCTGTTTGTCCAACTACAGAGATGGCCGCCATTCGGAAGAAGCTGGTGATTGTGGGGGATGGAGCTTGCGGGAAAACCTGTCTTCTCATCGTCTTCAGTAAAGACCAGTTCCCGGAGGTCTACGTACCTACGGTGTTCGAGAACTACATCGCTGACATTGAGGTTGACGGAAAACAGGTTTGTGCATCCTTTAGGGTAAATTAAATGATAGTGTGTGTGCGTGACTGTGTGTCTCTACATGAAGCAGATATAGCCCTGGGCTGCAGACATATACTGTAAGTATGACTTCAAAACCGCTCTATAGCTTTTTTTTTCATCAAAACCAATTCAATGACTGACCTATACACGAATCTGGAGTGACAGAGAAATAAAAAAAGAACTGGCCATCCCTTCTTTTAACAACCGCTGGTATAACTTATCCATATATTTTGTGAGCTTTCTTCAGAGAGTGCACTTCGAAGTATAGACACCTGCATGGGTTTGACCTCACCAACTCGGACTGTGTGTTTGTCTTTCCTCACATTCCTCCCCTTCTCTTCATGACCTTAAAAAAGGACAGTCTTGCAGTGAGGCCTTTGTTTAGGTGTGTGTGTGCGTGTGCGTGCGCGCGAGAGGGAGTCGTCTGTCACGTCTGAGTCAAAGCAGGGAATCTTCAGGCGACAGGCCCAACGTCTGGCTTACTAGCACACGCTTTGTTCTTTTCCTGTAGCACTGACAGGATCCCTGCAGGGCTAAAAAACAGGAAATGACTCCTAACTCCCTGGCTTCCTGCAGGGGATGGGAACAACCTTATGGACTGGCAACAGCTCAACAGTCCTCCCCTATGTAGCGCTCCTCCTGGCCCATAAACGCCTCTCATTTCCTGTTTGGGGTTAACTGTTGTCTTCTGTACAGGAAATACAATACTTAAGGATCTATGTCTGGTTGTTGGCTGTGATGATGATGATAGCAGGGATGGTAGTTGAGTTCTTGTGGGGACTTGCTGTGGCCACTGAAGTATCCCGCCATCTTAAACCCATCTAGATTCGATCAGAATTCTCAACTATAAAGCCATTTATTTATTTATTTAATACACTTGTTTCCCTCTGGGTAAGAATGCATTTTTTCACTCCCAACCTTCAGTTGGTTGGACCTGTTCTAAAAATAGACTTAGCTTTTTTCCGCTCTTTTGTGCCCTTTCTTCCTCCCCAAAGACACTCTGTATGGTGAGTCCAAAGGGGATAGAGCTGCTCTGCATGTTCATACCCGCAGGATCCAGAGCCAACTCCCAACATACTCAACCATCTCCCTATGTGGCCTTTCTATTTTGAGGAACACTTATAATAGAAGTTTATTTTTAAGATTAACTGACACAAAAAATATGGTGTTTTACAATACTGTCCTGACTATAAAAGCATTATAAACGTATGCATTTAGAAAAAATAAATCTGTAAAATTAATCTACTTTATTATTTTTTTAAAGTATCTCAGTGAAATGTATAACTTTAACATCATAGGAATCAATGTGAACGGAAGTAGATTTACTAGGGGGAAGTGTCGCCGTGGCAAACCTTTCGTGAGCGAACAGAAGGCCTCTGCTTTTAAGAGCCTTATCACCTGATTTCCCTAATTGAATTAATCAGTGGTGTGATTGGATCAAGCCAGGTTCTGTGCCCATCTCCTGAGACGGGGTAAAACCAGGCGTGCAACAGAGGAGATGGGAGTTGGTGTGGACTACACTAGTGGCTAAAGGCAGACCTGTGTCCATGTATAAATTTTTTTTTATACATGAAGATGCGTTTTGCAGTTGATTATCTTTGTACAATAGAACATGTTCAATAATAAGTCCAAAAATACAAGGCTTAGCCTATGTGGGCGGGCTCAAGTAAAGACTGTTTGTTTTAATTGTTATTTTGACCCATTTCAGGTTCTCATAAACTGACAGGTCTTATTATGACAATATTTTACATGGTTACAAGTTCCAAATGGGTTTGCTATCAGAAATACCTTGAGATCGAAATGGTGTTTGGAATGTAAAATATTCCACTTTGTTCTTGCATAGCTAGATTGGTAAGCGATCGTGTCTGGGGTAAAGATGAACTGCTTTTAGTTAGGTGTGTTCCAATGTATCTTTTTAAGGGAAAGACTGTGCTGTTGGAATGTGTAAATGCTGTATTTTAATTCCTTGTTTCAATGTTGGGTGATGGAGGGTGGGGTGGTTGGTGCATTGTTATCACTGTTATGATCTTTCCTTGTCTCGATGGTAAACCGAGTTGAAACCAAAAACACAGTTTATATTGTAAATGATGTGATTGATCAAATATTGTGTCTATAGGCTTCAACTGTACAGTATTTAAGTAGGTTGTTCATGTCATCATAACCTGTTGAAGTACAAATATACCTCTTTATTTGTAGAAGGTTAATGGAAATGTTAATACTGTAACATAATAAAGTCGCATTTTCCCTTTAACAGTTTGGAAATGGGAGACCTTTTCTCTTAATATTCTCTCTCGCTCCTAATATCCCTGACATTTCATGTTCTCTTCTTCATGTGTCCTGTAGGTGGAGTTGGCATTGTGGGATACAGCTGGTCAGGAGGACTATGACAGGTTGAGACCCCTCTCCTACCCAGATACGGACGTAATTTTAATGTGTTTCTCTATCGACAGCCCTGACAGTTTAGGTAAGGTCCAGTTTATTTCTCCACACAATCGCTATTGAAGCCTTATATTGCACAATTTACAAATTGTTTGTGTTTTAGCATTTTTTTTATAGCATTGTGTGAGTTCTACATATCACTTTGTTTTTTTTAAAATTTCGAGCATGTAATGATAAAAATACCACCGTTCCCTTTGCATAATTCATGTAACTTGGCTACAATCTTGATGTACTTAATCTGAACTCAGAGGAGTATAACGCCACCTTTGTCTCAGGCTCAGGGATGTATCAAGAAAAAAAACTGACAATGTTGCGGCTAACCTTTTTTTATTACATTTTTTGCTAGTCTGTATAATTTACTTTCACTTCACTCCCTCTTTTTTCTCTCTCTACCTGACAGAGAACATCCCAGAGAAATGGACGCCTGAAGTGAAGCACTTTTGTCCCAACGTTCCCATCATCCTGGTGGGCAACAAGAAGGATCTGAGGAATGACGACCACACACGCAGGGAGCTGGCCAAAATGAAGCAGGTAGCACTGACAACCTGTAGCTCTAAACTTGGTCCAATTTTAATCCTGTGCCTAATGCTTTTCTAAATCATAAAAAAAGTAGAATACTCATTCCTGTTTGTTTTGCAATTATAATTGCATGTTTTACCCCATATATTTTTTTCATGCCTTTAGTAGAAAATGAACTTCCATCTTAAAAACCATGAGCATAGAGCCCCCATAGTTGCTTAGCAACTACAAAAAAAGCTAGTATGAGTACAAAGCCCGTAGCCTTTTGGTGTTTTTCAGCGCAGCTATAAAACGCATGTGGTCTTGTACACAACCTCGGTGACCCGCCACATTAAGTGTGATAACGCCAGCGTCTCTTCCTCATCAGCACAAGGCTGATAATGGGTTTACAGACAAAAGGGGAAAAAAATTTGTTTGTTTTCCTTGGCTGTATCTAACCGTCTCCCGAGTCTGGCACTTCTCTAGCGAACGTGCTTCGAACATATTTAAACTGGCTCCTAGATTCAGGAAGGAGACGATGCCTTCCGCAACTCATCAACACATAAGCATACTCTTAACTTTCCCGCCCTACTCGCCCAGCCCTTCTAACTTGTTGGTAGGGAAGGATAATGGCTAAAGATACTCAGCAAGTACATTCTTGTTGATGTCATTGTAGGCCTGTACCCACCTATAGGCCTATAGTAAAATATGGAACCTGTGAATGATTAGACTTGAGATATACTTTTTTGAAACCACAAGTTTGAAATGTAGTAAACAATATTAAAATACATTGTATTTCCTGTATTGTAGATGACAACGAATCTGTTAAGTCACCGTAGCTAACTTTTTAGTTAGAAGTAGACATGGCGGTAGGATTGGCATAAGGTTGTATTGAAGCTGGCTGTGTGTGTCTCCAGGCCCAGTCAATCATCATAACATAGAGTTGACAAAAGGAAGGCCTCTTTGTCACAGTCAGCCCTTTCCTTTCTCTGCAGATCAGGAACCGTTTGGGACAAAGAGGATTTCATACTCGACAGTTTAAATGTTTAGGATTCACCAGGTCAAAGTGTCACTGCTGGCTACATGTGGTTGCCCTTTCCCGATAGGGAGTGTAGCTCATTGTTATCACATACATTTTTTTTACGAGAGTTCATAGTACAACCATCACTCCAGACAGTCATTTTGACTGTGCCATTCACAACCTGCCATATGAAGATGTAATATGACTTTTTTTTTCTTCAACAGATTAATTTTAATCATACTGTAATGTGATTAGTCTATTTTCATTTTGATATGTTTAAAACTCGTTTCACCAATTCATTGCTGTGTCATCTCTATATCACTGTGTCTCATATGAACCTTGTCTGTAGGAGCCAGTCAAACCTGAAGAAGGCAGAGACATGGCGAACCGCATCAGTGCCTTCGGCTACTTGGAGTGTTCCGCTAAGACCAAGGACGGCGTGCGCGAGGTGTTTGAGATGGCCACCAGGGCGGCGCTGCAGGTGCGCAAACGCAAGAAGAGGGGCGGCTGTCTGCTGTTGTGAGGAGATGAGAAGTGGGTCGACTGAGCAACAGAAAAAACTTCAACAACAACAAATACTACTACTACTACTACTAGGCAAGGAAGGACTGCCCTTTACTAAATGGCATCTGTGTACTGTATCTCAAATTTCACACTAAGAGGAGAACCTGCTAGTGCTGAAAACAACCCCTGACAGGACAAGAGGACTTGTTCTACAACGCCTGTTAGAAAATGGATATTTTAAACCTCCCTGTTGATTTTGTTTTCCTCAAATATTGACACAATCTTTTTTGTGAGTTTTTTTTTTCTTGTCTTGTCGTGTTTTTCTTTTATTTGTAATTTGAAGAGAATATAATAAATGAACTTATATTTGAATGCACACTTTTTTGGGGCTTTGTAAGTTTAGAGATGTAATTGCCCTTAGCTCACATACACAGCAACACTGAAAGAACTACTAGTCCCAACTATTACAAGTTTCTTAGACTTTTCACAGTCTTTTGTCTAGGTATTCTGTAAGAGGGTCAAATATCAGGCGCATTTTCTTTATTTTATTTTGTTTGGAAGGGCCAGTGCCTTTTGTTTTAATTTGGACTCCTTGCATGATACCATCTAACGTTTGTGTTCATCCCTCTGCTACTAGTTTGTAAAGCTCCAGACCTCATCTTTCTACTGCAGCCTCTCGCTCTCTCTCTCACTCCCTCTCTCCCACTGCTGTGCAACCTGATCCTTCTCACACTGTAACTAAGGCTCTAAGTGCTGTTGACATAGACCCCCTGACAAACGATTCTATGGCCCGTTTCGGTTGGTGGACAAACAGCCCTTGTAAACATAACGCAGACTCAGAACTTCAGTCCGTCCCCTACTATTAACAGCTAGGGTGAGGTTGCTGCTGATGCTGTAGGATGATTTCATCTGGTGTGTAACCTCTTCCTACTATTGCTAAATATCATGATTGACAGTGCAGCAGACTGTAGAAATCCGTAGTATAATCCCACAGTTGACAGACCTCTTCTCTCATAACTGTTTGTCCAAGTCCTTTGTATGGATGGACAATGGGGTGGTTTCAATTGTGACTGGCCTGTATGTCAACTCAAGTCAGTGTGACTAAACTATGCACAATGTATACTAAGGTCAACCGAAAGATAAGGATGATGATGTCACAGCTACAAAAAAATGTCACATGACAACAGACAGACAAGGTCTGGTCGTAAAGAAAAATAGCTCATTTGTTTTTGTTTGTTTCGTTGCTTGTGTGATTGTCTTATTGCGAAGGAATCAGGGATGGATTTTTCTTTATTCTCTGCTGAAATGAGACTTCTAGTATGTTTGTGTCACTAACTCCCTTCAGTGACTCTGGTCCTGTTTGCCCAGTTGGCCTGCAGATTTATCATTTCCAGTATGACTGCATTCTTTGCGTTCGGAGTCACACGATGATTCGTGTGTGTGTGTGTGTGTGTGTGTGTGTGTGTGTGTGTGTGTGTGTGTTATTTTGGTTCTCCTTAGTGCCTTCTCTTGTATGGCAACCTGTGTGCCTTTTTGGTGTCCCTCCCTTGTGAAAGATCCACAGAGACTGGTTGTTTTATAGCCAACGTCATACCAACAACTTCTCGTACGGTCATGTTGTACTGAGGTCTATGCTCACTGCTTTTAGGCATCTTATTAATGCTTAATTAGCTTGGGATGGGATGTTGCATGATTTTTGGATGTCAGTTTTCTCTGTGTTTTGGACTCATTATTGGCAAGACGGTGGAACTGGCCTATTCAGAAACCATTATAGATATTTTCTTTTCATCTCCGAGAAGCAACAACTTGAGGTTGCTAAGAAAATTCCCCTTTTGAAGTCTCTCTCCCTTGTGTTGCAGCCAAACATGGTGCAGTGTTTTAAAATTAGAATGGACTTGATCGTTGACAGAATGTGTAAATTCATGTCATCTTTATTAATGTGTGAGGTTGGTTTAGACATTGAATTAAGGCTAGTTTAACTGAAGTATGACAGTTACGTTTTTCACTCTTTAGCACAAACGACCAATGTAATATATCTCATATCAGTCTGAATTAAAAGCTATGTGGATGTCGGCCATTTTAATTAACTGACTGCAGCTTTGAAGTGAAGGCCAGACATCTAAGGCGGGAAAGGCTCAATAAGCCCTGTCTCTTAAAACACATTTAGCATTCCTGTTTTTTCTCTAGTCTGTAATGCACATTCAAACTACCTGTGTCTATTGATGATCTGATATAGTCAGAAGGAGACTTTGATAGACATCTTTAAATCATTAACTAAGTGTTGCATGCTGTCTACTTGTGCTTTTTTATGCCAACAAAAGACTATCACTAGATTATTGACATTGATTTTGGCATACCTACTAATTGCGCTCATGTAGTAATTCAAGTTTGCTCCCTCTACAGGCCAAGATAAATATGTTACAAAAGCAGCAGAAACTGTTGATGTTTTTTTCCCAGTACTTTCAGTAATATAGATGGAGTCAATGGTAATAATGCATTGGGGCAGTGTTTGTCCAAGTGGAAACAAGTCCCTTTATTGATCTTTTGTTACCGCAAATTACCTTTTTTGTGTAGAGGCTCTGTAGAGTAATGTATCAATCACTACAAGCACAGGAAGAAAGCCGGCGTGAAACAATTAAGCATTTTTTGATCAACCTACATCTCCTTACACTTAAACCGTTTTTGTGTGGTGTAGTCTTAAAACTAATTTCAGCCGTTTTGCCAAGCTGAATGCCAAGGAATTCTGAGAAATCTTTTGAGAAAGGCATTTCACATAATACGATTGTAAGAGAGCCTCTTGTGGCTTGAGAGCACAGCAGTGTTGAAACAATGCCCTCACTGCAGTAGGGGTTGGGGTCACAACAGCACATATCACTGTATGAAGCATGTAGGCTGCTATACTGCTGTAGTGTGTATTCGGGAAGACTGCGCTATCTCAAACTGGTCTGGATGATGTCAATGTATGCATGAGTAAACCACAGTCCCTACAACACAAACACACAGTTTTACTTTGGGAACAGCTTCCGCTCAGTGTTTGTGCATCTTTTCTCTCTCTGGAAGTATTTGAAATCATAACAATACAGATTTATATGAAAGCTTATTGTAACAATGCTTTATAAAACAGAAAGTGTTGTAGTGAATGTTTGATAAAAGTTAACATCAAATATGTTAATAAAACTATTTTTGGGACACGACTAACCTGTTTTGTTTTTTGTTCTAATCTCTCAAATAATCATTCATTATGCAGCACGTAACACAGTAAACGCTTGCAGAATCCAAAAGTTTTTATTGATTGATCTCCACTTTGTCAAACAATAGCAGAAAATAGATGAGTAATACATGAGTATATCTTACAATGTCATTGATTTAAGGCACAAGAACACTAGATTGTCCAGAGAAATAAGACCTCCGCATCATATCACTTTAAGCAGCAACCATGTAAAGCTCTAAATCATAAAATATTTCACTGTAGCTCTTGCTGTATGAGGGTGAAGGTAATTGGGAGTAGGCATGTTTGATAAATAGGCCTTGTGTAAGCATGTAAGAATGTCAAATGCTCACTGATGCTCAAATGCTCGCTTTAGAATTATGTTTCATTCAAGCAGGAAACCAGTGAGTGACATTGACAATAACGTAGTCCCAGTAAAATAAAACAAATCAATCGGTCCAGTGTTGACGGTTGAGCTGAGCTGAGCTGTTCTGGCTCTGGGTTCCTTGGTTCCAGGCTGATGTAAACAAAGACTATCTGGGCTCTCATTCATTGCCGACGTAGTTCAGGACCACTGTTTGTCGGGAGTGCTACTGTTCATTCCTCCACTCCAGGTGAACGTGCTGCTGAAGAGGACTCTCTTCTGTTGGATAGAATACGTACACACACAGGGAGACAACATCACCATCACATCACAAACTGCAAACTATTATCGTTAAGTTTAAAGGAATTTTATAAGGATACTATAACAGAGTGTTTGGGGTAAAGTTTGCTTGTTGTGTACCAGAGTGTCTCCTGACTCTCTCTAAAACCAAGAGGAATCCCATAACGAACAGTGCATACTTTTGCAGCAATACAATTAGTACTTTTTTACACAATATTACACATCATTGAATTCAGAAGCTCCTGGTGCAATAACTGTCAGCACTGTTAATAGTTCTAGCTACTTACCGTCAGACTCGATGTGAATCTTTAGAGATGTTAGTCGTGCCACGACATCATCCTCCCCTTCCGCGTCGCTGAAGTCGAAACCGGTGTACCCCTTCGCCTTCACGCAATAGCTGATAAACCTGAAAACACACACAGACAGATCAAAGAAAGCCTCATTCTGTCGAAGTGTCAGTTATTTGGGTTGAAAAGTGTTCTTATATAATAAATATATATAATACAATCTTATATAATAACTATATGTAATGTAATCTTATATATGAAAAAGAGACTCGGAGATCCTATTGAAACCAAAGTCTGAAAAAAAGTTAATGACTATTATTTTGTTTTGACATGGAAGTGTGTTAACAGGTAGAACTTTTTTTTTTGTTTTTTATCCATTGCCTTACTTTTCCCAGGTGGGGTCTTTGTTGAGGATAACAGGGTTTCCCACCACAATCAGCAGGGCTTTGGCTCTGGTCATTGCTACATTGAATCTCTGAAGGGGAGACAAGCAGCAGCAATTTCCAGTCAGAATAAAAAAAAAAAATGTTTCTTTCTGTGCACTACTCTACATAATTATGAAATCAACAACTGTACTCTTTTCTTTCTTTCTTTCTTTCTTTCTTTCTAACACATGCCTGTGTATATTTAAAGACATGCAACTGCATTTAGCTAAAAGTAATTTATTCAGTTAAAAAAGATATATGATCAAAGCAGTGAGAGTAACCTTCTCATTTGATAGAAATCCAATGTTGAAGTCTTGGTCCATTTTAACATAGTGAGCACTGCTGCGAACAGTAGAAACCAGGATGACCTTCTTCTCTTGTCCCTGAAACTCCTCCACTGAACCCACCTTAAAAAAAGGGAACTGGGTTAGAACAGACTCCTATCCCACACTCACACCTCCTGAAATGGCTGCTCCCCAAACCAGTATACTATATTAATAATTTATGTGATAAATTAAGTATGTGGTAATAATGTGGTAATAAATTGGATAATATTTGTGAAACTGTGGCTGATCAACGACATAAAAATGTAACATCCTAAAGCAAATACAATTGTCGAAGTGTAGTTTTAGTGTTGTAAAAGTTGTTAATATAATGTGATTCTGAATCAGAGGCTGTAATACTCCTCATGAGATTACTAACTATGCTTTCACTTGTTTAGGGGAACATTGGAATTTAGCACACAGAAGTATCCTGACCTTGAGTTCTTTGAGGTCATTCCACCAGCTCGACTCTTTGACTGATTTCAAGGCTTTTTGGATTTTCTCAACCTAAAAAGAAGAAGACAATGTCAAACTGCCAGATACAAGTCTTATTCATGTGGTTTGCTACTTCGGTCGCCAATGTTTTTACTTAAGATTCACTTAGCTTGTCAAACTTACTTGTTTCCTGTAGGGGGAGATGATGCCAATATCTTTAGGCAAAAGTTTGGGCAAGCCCTTCTTTCCTTGAGTTTGCATGAGCTTGGTGAGGTAGTCAACGAGAACTTCAATCTCTGAGACGTTGAAAAACGAAGGGCTGTTAGCTTCTCTTTCATCCTTCCCCATCACTCCATGGAATATGACTGGGAAACCCTGTTGACATACACTGCCTTAGTGAGACCAAATTGACTAACACGGAACGTGCTATAGTAAAATAACATCACACTTCCCAAACTGACAAAACAAGGTGTGCTAAGAATGACCAATACAAAAGTTTTTCCAATTGGAAATATTTCATAAGAATTTACATAGAAAAAAGTTAATAAAATAAAAAAAATACTTTTTGGGGGAGGTGCTCCCAGTTGCAGAACATCTCACGTTGTATTTTGTCCGCAAATATTTCAAGTTCGTTCTCATAAAACAGCTCATTAGGCACTTTGAGAATCGCGGGATGGGACCTGTTTGATAAAGAGGAAAGTAAAGTAACTTTCAATCTTATAAACTGGATGTCAAAAAAAACAAAAACCAGGGCACTTATGTAATAGTATTTATAGTATTTACAAAATACTGAAAATGATTGCAGTTATTATTGAAAATTACTGCAAAATATAGGAAATCAGTCCAGTCTTTAGAAATCAAACCGCTTTTTGTCCAAAACCTGGAGGTCACAAGACCGTTTTAAAGATATTTCCTTGTTTAAATAGATTGCCTGCTGAAAGCCGAGGTTCACCTGTAGTTACGTAAGAGCTTGGTGACAAATCGGCTGTCAAAATGGCCGTCGGCTTTAGTCTTCTGATACAGAACGTTGTTTCTCATTAGCCTCTCCAGAAGAGATAACCCTGGGATGACACGACACAGTCAAAACAATGCATGTCAGCTGCATTATCTCAACTGTAGACCTCTTCAATGTTATGGATTAGATTCCAGGGCGTTCTCATTAGAACAAGTCGTTGGGTGGAGTTAACAAACAGATTTAACTCGTAGTAGCATCCATCTTATGAGTGCATACATGAACCCTAATATGAAGTGGGGGTTATGGCATCTATGCAAAGACATGAGTGTTATCGTTTACAGATTTTCATATTAACATACAGTTCACGCTCTGCATCTAGTGTATTAACACTGATTGTAATCTGTTTGATTCTGCTAAATACATCAGCCTAGACTCAACTGTGCGTGGTGCATCTGATGTTCTAGCCTTGCTCCTACCAGCAGTTTTGGTTTAAAATCCTTACCCAGTCCATACTGCAGGGCCAAGGGGGAGCGTAGAATTGGTCCCAGCTGCTTAGGGTCCCCGGCCAAAACCAGCTGGCCACTCTCTGGATGAAGCACACCTGATAAGAGAAGGGTCGATTATCCATTTGTGTATAGTAGGCAAATTAGGAAGAAGAAAGACAGCGATAGGACTAATTTCTTTATAATTATTTAACTTATTTTTTACGCATATAATGCACACAAACGTTTCACAAATTAAGAACAGAAAAAGAAAAGAAAGTAGCGATCACAATATGTAGAATCTAAAAAGTTACCTTCTCCTCTAAAAAGTATTTTTTACAAAAAAGTAGCTCTCACCAGCAATAGCAATGATGCATTCAGGCTCAATGGCTTGGCCTCCTTCGTCTACAAACACGTGGGTGAAGTGTCCAGCTGGGATTCCTCCAGACACAAGTCTACATACAGCAAGAAAACATTGAGAATCAAATAAGAAATGGACTTTTATTCAACAACACTTATTAACAAGAAGCATAAAAACAACTGTATCATAGTGCTGCATTCCTACAACTATTCAGATGCTTTCTCCATGTTTATATCTATATCGTAAAGGAAAAATGCAATATACAATATGCTACTAATACAAAATTACAAATAAACAGATATTCAGAGTTCATATGAAAGGGTTTTTCATACAATCATGGGGAACTTCCAGATGGAAGTTAATTCAGGATGCAACACGGGAAGTACAGATCCTACCTCCCAGCTGTCACCAGTGTGGTCACAATCACGCTGTACTTCATCAGGACTTCCTTCGCCGGAAACACAAAGCTGTCCTGGCTCGCGTCCCAGTTACAGCGATTCTATAAAAAAATTATAGTCACACAGGAGCGAAAAAGGACCTGAAAGGTGTGTATTTTTCAACGTTTTAATCTGACAGGCTCAGCTCTGACGTGAAGTGAACCATGGTTGATCCTCACAACCAATGCCTGTCATTCTGAAGCTTTGACACATTTTTTAACATGGCGGATCAACATTACGCTCAGTAAAAATGACTCCTATTTGGGAGACTTTCTCAAGCTCTCCAATGCAACATTCATCCTTTACAACACACTCGTTTTTTTATTTAGTTTTTTTCAAACTGTGATTTTCACCAGCAGGTTTTTGGGGACGGTGTTGGGGTCTCGGCTGCCGGCGTACAGGCGGTACACACGGTGAGGATCCACATGGACCAGCAGCCTCTCACACAGCAGGTCAGACGCACTGTTGGAAGGGGCACAAGCCAGGATGTGCGACGCTGGGAGTGCCCTGTTCAACTGAAACAGACACAAACACACACACAAAACACAAGCAGTAAATATATCAATGTGACATGTTTGTTATACGTTCTTTACTGTAACGCTAAGAAAGTCCAAAGCTCCCTGTATGTCAACATTTTAAATAGACACGCACACAATCATTTTGACGTTTCGTTTTGGTTACGCACTTGCACTTCCTATTACAGTACACAAACCAGATAAATCATTTCAAAATGTATAAACCGCTATAATAAACACCAACATATATGAAATATTTGACGTCAGGCATCAATTGATAAACTACCTGACTGATGGCTTCCACCAGAGTGATGGTTTTCCCGGTTCCAGGTGGCCCAAACACAAGATAAGGAGCTGGTTTAGTGGTCCCAGCCACAATGTGCTGGATAGCTGCACACTGCTCAGGGTTGTTCCCAAGCTGCCGGTTAAACATACTGAGAATAGTAGTAAAATATTTCTAAGATTAGGTTAAGGTTTGTGGTGTTGTTATTGTCCAGTTGAATTTACTATTGACATGATCTCACAAATTCATGTCTTTAGGGCTACAGAATGTATGTATACTTTATACTGTATGTATACTTGGATATGGGAGAAATACAGAACCCAATATATGTATTATTTTATTTATTTAAACAGGGTAAACTGACTGATAGCATGCGTAATTTTTGTAAACCAGGAGAAATCATCGCAAGTGAAGTTGCTGTTACGATATCCTGTGCACATTTTACTCTTTATTTTCTATTACTAGTTTCTATGTCACAGGTTTAAAGAGATGATTCTCACCAGAGTTTTGGCAGGGGGGCTTCGCTCTGCCCCGTGGCCGATGGGAAGAGCACCCTTTCCAGCTTGTGGCGCATGGCCAGGTCCAGCGCCCGGTGCTGCAGCCGAAGGGAGTACCGGTTGATGGTGAACTCCACATTAAACTTCATGTTAGCGATGAAGGTCTGAACCAGTCTGAGGACATACATGGGAAAGAGGACAGAGGGTTGAAAATGTTTTATTTAACGTGCGCAATTGTGACAAGAGTACAAAAAAATCTGAAAGTCAGACAGTCAAAAATACTGAAATAATAAAAAAAAGCTCTTCAATCTTTTTTTCTTTTTTACTTTAGATTTACAAAGAAATTATGATTGTGTGGAAGATAACATCCTACTGTACTTAATGTTAGGCAGGACCATGGGCCACTTGCTCCTTACTTTGTAGAGAAGCCCAGCTTGACACTATCTAACTCTACTCTGTGGACGTAGCCGATGTACACGGTGATGGGTTGGACCTTGTCTTCAGACTTGGAGGCTCTCAGGCAGTCTCCTCGCAGAACAGAGGGCCTGTTCTCCGCCACACCTGGAACCTGGTGTAAATGACAACATGCAGTAAGTAGACCACCATAAAAATTTTAAAACTGCATTTTAAGTAACACAGCTTATTTTGTAATAAGCAGATAAATAAATAAATAGATAGATAGATAGATAGATAGATAGATAGATAGATAGATAGATAGATAGATAGATAGATAGATAGATAGATAGATAGATAGATAGATAGATATATAAAAAATAAAAAGGCACAAAATCAGTAAGACTGATAATAATGTAGTGCACAGGTAGTCTGTGTATGTATCTATGAGTGTGTGTGTATCTATGTTTGTGTATGTGTGTGTGTGTGTGTGTGTGTGTGTGTGTCTTACTTTCAGAACCAACAGTCCCTTCTTGGTTTTGTCCTTAGTCATAGTTTGGTTGTGGAGGTCGTACTTCCTGATGTCCACCTCCATCTGAATCTCCTCCAGGTGAAGCAGCAGGTGGAAGCGGTGAGCATAGTTCCCCATTTTCAGCGCACAGCCGAGAAGACCCCTAAGAAGACCACCATTACACTATACTTTATGGCACCTTTCCGTAGTTCAAAAACCGCTATGGGACAGTCAATCAAAGTTTTTATTCAAGGTCTTAAGAAGAAAAAAAGCATGATGAGATTTGATTTTTATGAGGGCTATGGCACAAGTCGTGTATCCAATTCTATTTGGAAATGTTTAAAATCATAAAAAATAAACAAAGGAAAGATTAATTTCCTTTATTAGATAAATAGGATACATTGAGTGTTCGGGTTGATCCCACTGTTTGGGAAAGCCATGGGACGTCGGATGAAGGTCTGACCTGACTGTTTGCAGCTTTTGTCGAGCTGCAGGGGACAGGGACCCTGAATCCTCCAGTCTCTGCCTAGCCAAGTTCTTCAGGTAAGGAGGATATTTGTATTCACCTAATTTCACTATTGATTGCAGGTGCTGGACCACGGAACTGCGGCAGCAACAAAAGGAATTAAAAGGACATAGTTTACCAAAGGAAAAACAAAGGAATGGTGAAATATTACAATTCAAAATAAGAAAAAGGTGACTGTGAAGTAAAAAATAAAACGTGAAAACAATGCAATGATTCTTCCAATTTAAAGTCGGTAATGCCTTACTGATGTTACTATCCAGGACCGACTCTAGTGACCCTGTCTCCAACTTCTTTCTGTGACACGTAGACTAATACATTCATAGAGAATATGTCTTTGTTTTAAATGATATCTTCATAGACAAACCTTTTTGGTGGCTCTCCTTCCACTGTCACTGTGTTGACAGGCTTGTATGTGGCCGCCTGATAAGGTTTGTAAGGGGCCACGGGGCCCAGCGCCACAGCCAGACGAGAACGGGCCACGGCTTCCATCTCCCTCACGATGCAGAAGGGCTTGGATCCAGGCGGGTCGGGGCTGAACTCAAAGTACATGGTGGCAGGGAAGTGACCATAGCAGCTCAGCCTATAGTGGACCTCCACATCGTAGCTCTCTCCTGTGGAAATTAAGAAATGTACTGTTGATGATAGATTGAAGTGTAATTTGTGGAAACGTGAACATGTAAAACAGTCAAATTTGAGTTTACAAAGTTTATTATGTTCAAACTAATGTCCTGGTTCCAGCCTTAACAGGCTGTCACTGTATGTTGCCTAATAGTGTTTTCACAAGGCTTCGTATATGTGCCGTGTTTTGTGCTGTAGGTACAGTAACACGAGCAGCCTAACAAATGCGATCAACTGCTTTTCGTTTTGTTTCTGATGGAGGGAATGGGGTCCCACAGATTAAATGAACATTATATTGTCTGGAAGAAAACATGGTTAAGATTGTATGAATTTATAAAAAAATGTATTATATAACCCAAACATTGACAAAGGACATTTTGTCTCATTCGCCAATGAACCCTCCGATGCCAACCTCTACCTAAGATAAGAGGAGATTCCAAGGACATTCACATAATACTTATACCCCAGTAACAACATGTTCAAAACAGTCTCATGGCTTAGTATAAACAGGTGATAGTGGTGAAAGAATTGAGAAAAAATAGTCATACTTTCAGCCTTTACCAACTGACCAGACATGGTGGTGTACTAGTATTCCTATGATTGAGACTATGATGAACTAATATGGTACGTTGAGCAATAGAGACGTGTGTTGTGTGTGTTTATATAATAAGACACATGATAAAACACACACGCGCTCTCATGATAAAAGTTAAAATAATGGGTGCTCAACCCTATATGTATATAATGACAAAGAAAAACCAGAACAGCACTCCAATAATAAATATTAAATATAGCCACAGAGACGTTTCAAGCTCTTCAACGTGTGATTCCGGCAATTCCTGTGTGTGTTTATAAAAATACACCAAAAAGATAAATGTTACTACCTGGGCAGAGATAGAGAGGGCATGCTCTGGTGACTCTCCTCTCATCCACCAAAGTGAA
Organism: Galaxias olidus; assembly: GCA_026901105.3. Lineage (NCBI taxonomy): Eukaryota > Metazoa > Chordata > Actinopteri > Galaxiiformes > Galaxiidae > Galaxias > Galaxias olidus. The sequence goes on from JAPMUY010003940.1 coordinate 96,754, forward strand.
GCAGCGAAGTCTGTGTAAGGCTGTGTAGTAGGTGAAGTGGATCGACCTTTGCCCTTTGTTCACGATGCGGAACTTAATGATGAACAGCTGACTCAGGTTCTCCACGCTGAACCAAACCTTGCTGTTGGTCATTGGGGGATCAGAGCTGATCTCAATGCCCCCCTTGTCGGCTGTCAACCTTTTCCTGGGAGAGGGAGACACGCGGGATCAATTGAAAAAAAGTGATTTTTGTCTGGTCAGTCCATCACAGGGGAAAATAGATAACCAGAATAAGTACATAATAAATAAATAACTGTGAGGTACATGCAACACAGTCTACTTAAAGAAGAGTAAACAGACTACTAGCTCTGAAGACAATGGGCTTAGCTTTCTCTTCCTAGCCTCTAAAGAATACTTGACATCAATCCAGATCTACTTAACAAAACGCACCTGTTTGCTTTTAGTTTCTGGAGGATTTCTTTAGCCATCTTTTTCTTGGGGGTTAACACAGGGTGAACAGGGTTTGAGGAGGGAGGGGTGCTATTGGGTGGAGCTAGCAGAGAGGTAGGTGTAGTGGGGGTCCCATGCTTGTCCTCATGACTACCACTTTCCTGTTGTTTAAGAGGCACTCTGGGTCTTCTCCATTGATCACAGTACACCCGCACCTGATGGAGAGACAAGTATGAAAATAGTGATTTAGGGAAGTGCTCTTTTTCAAATAGAGTGCTCCTATTAATTTAGTTATTTAAAACAGTTCAAAGATAGAATCATATGCTGTAGCTATTTCTCAGTGACACAACCACGCACATTAACCTGGACTAGCAGACACCTTCAGAATCCCACGTTTCATGGGAGTTGTGTGATTTGAAGACGACTTCATAAACTCTCACCTGTGGTCTGGCGTTCAAGTACACTTTGCCTGATCTCACATATACTTTGTTGAATTTCTCTAGGGCAAAGAAAACACTTGAAAAACTTGGGTCTTTATATCCTTCCCTGAAAAATTGTATACGTTAAATACGTTATTCAAAACTCGTCCAGTTCAATTGCCTGTATGACAAGTAGCATAAAGTACAATTGGTTAGCCGGATGGCTTGGTAAAATTAGTTCACCTGATTTTGAATTCATTGTTGTAGATATTGCGAAGTTCACTTCTATTCTTGGTCGATGCTCTGTCGCCAAGAAATTCCATAAAGTCCAATCCGGATTCGAGTGAGTCCATAAGCGATGGCATTCTGCTGTCAAATAATAATGAAAAAAAATGATCGACTAAGCGAATTATTAGACTAGTAATATTTTTCAAATAGAGTCGCCCCGCCCCTTTATAGTGCAGCGAATATGTTTTCAAATATATCAAATTGTGATACAACACAAATATTAGGCTGAGCGACGTTCAATATTTATCAACACTAACCACAGTTTAAATATTTGCTTTTTTAGCAGCCACGTAACATGTAGTTCACCAATGCAACGCACTTTCGGATGTGTGTTATTTCCGGGATTAAAAATGCGACATTGCACAATAAACTTCAGAACAATTACGTAAAAGTAAGACTTACGGAAATGTGTAGTTGAATATAATGAACGAAATGGCAATGCAATGCGTATTATTCTGACAAGAAGATGTTTTCAAAAATATTTTGACAGGAGTTAACTTTATTGACACACGTTTGCGTTACATTGATTACATAATATTTGAAGATTAAAGTTTAATAATGCAACACTGACCAACCATCTCGTCAGAATTGCCGTCAGAAACGGAAACAAAAAACATGATGATCTTATATTTTTTCTGTATATTATTAAATGTTTCATTGATGCTGCTGACAGTATGCGAATGTTGACGACGACGACGACACAGAACAGAAATGACAGGACACAAATGACAATGGCAGAACAGAATGACAAACTGCATATTGTCCAGTGGCAGAACAAACATTGCTGAAAAACAAAAGAAGTATGTAGCGAAAGACAAATACAAAAGGTTACGTGTGCTTCTTTATTAAGTGATAAATAGCAGTCCTCACTCAAATAATATCCCTTTAGTTTGTATATGGTACAGCAAATGTCTCACTCTAATCACACAATTTTCAATTCAATGCAAAATGCCTATTTAGAACCAAATATGCAACCATCCTTAAAATAAACTGCAAACTTGGCACCATTTAGTTTCAGTCCGAACTTCAATACAACACTCTGACATTAGATCATGAGGTGAAACCCATTTTAATGATCACAATAGTTACAAAATAATATTTGGTGCAACATCGTCTTTATTCATTTTGAGTAATAAATGTCTGTACTTACATTTTAATAAAAAAATATAGCAAAAGCTAAAGGCATGGGCAGTGGGATAGGGTATATCTGTTATTTATAGGCTTATAGGGAAGGACTCATATCTTTATTAACAGAAATCTGTGGCAAAGGACAGAAATTCAATTAAACCTCTTGATTCAGAAAGGATTGAGGCGTAAGCTACGAACGTTTTACAATACCAGGAGGTAAGATAAGAGTATGCTTGCTTAGGCCTTGGACTGTAAAATGATTCCATGTGACAAAAGGCAATACATAATACTTGCGCAAGAGATTTTCGCTTGCATATTTTGACCATAGTTGTACAATTTGAATCAAGAGACTATGGAAGCACTAAGAGGATAAGGGACGTGTATTACAGCATTTTAACGGTTTGCTACATCAGAGGTGTGTGGGGCATGTCTACAATTTATAAAGGTCAAAAGCAGGATTGTGATTGTGTGTGTGTGTGTTTGTTTACAGGGGGGACTTGAGACAACCTGAACCTTTCACAGTGTCACTAAAGGCAATATGTTTGAAATATTTTGTTCCCAAATGAGCTGCGTTTTAACCACTCTAAATCGTCCTCATAAAACAACAGCATCGTCTCATAGTGCTCCACAAATTCCGTCATCCCCTGCCTCTTCCAAATCAACCAAACAAAAGAAAAAAACAAATAATCAAGCCACATCTCTCTTGAAAGACATAACATACACATCTTGTAACCAGCTGCTTAGTAACTGTAAGACTCCGTTTCTCTTACTTCCTCACGCCCACTCAGTAAGTCTTTGAACCCAGTTAACACCAGACAGACAGAAACGGTCTCTAAGCATTTTGCATCTCCTTGCCAATCTTATAACTCAGGATCTTGTTCCAGTCGATCTTGGTGCGAGTAACAGGGAGCTGTCTGCGTAAGGCTTTGAACGTGGTGTCAGACATAGTCTGGTAGTTCTCGCTGATGGCCGTCTGAAACACAAGCACATTTTTATTGTAAAACAAATGTATGGACTCTCAAATCATAGAAAACAAGTAGATTTTAAGAAACTCCACTGAACTGTTTTCCTAAGATTAATTCCAAACAAGTAATTTCACCAAGTAACATGCCCTATTGCAACCAAGCCTTTCCTTTTTTTTCTCTGATGGATTAAATGGAAACTGCATACATACCTGGTATTCATTCTCTGCATCCTCAATGATTTTCACAAACTCTTTTGCAGTTTGACTCTCATTCTGTCAATAGGAAGTGAATGCATTAGTGACAACCGGCAGTTGAACAAATCAATCCAATACAAAGTGAAGCGTGTAAAACACAACCACCTATAATACATGATTGATCCATTAAGTTCAACTCAATCAATCACTTTCATTTCACAGTGGTACTACCACAGAATAAGTTGTACGAGAACACCAGTAAATCTCTGCACATTATCTGATAAGGCTAACTCACAGATACGGTGAGAGCTTCCTGTACGTCTTTATGACTGACCAGCTGCACGTTTCCATCCTCATAGTAATGCACCTGGGGTGGCAAGGCAGAACCGGGAGGAGTCAAGAATTAACGATGAAAATGAATAAATAAATCTAACAGCATATTATCTTGGATAGGTGTGCCTTTAACTCAAGTCAACCTGTATTTTTAGGACTCCAACCACTTGAGCTGTTGATTGGGAGATGCTAAATTTCCACTCAGACCTACAGCGTCCATTCCTAGGAACATAAATAAATTGACATAGTTAATCAAACTACAACAAGGACCTAACTACAATAATATTTGTCAATTGTGTAATTATGTCAGAATATCATAACTAACCCATGTAAAATGCCTTCTTACCAGAAGTTTTTGGGTTGAAATTGGTGACCCTCAATGCAAGCAATAATGGTTTGCTGACCGTCAATTGTTTTCCCATAAACCTGTGGTGAATAGATATTTAGATAGGACGTTCTAAGGGTAAATCCTATTATCTCTCAGTGGCTGAAGAGAGTTCCAGTGAGCCACAGAAACATGTTATTTTTGTAACTAGCAAACAAAATTTAACTGAATCAAAGCAGTAGATAGATTAGGCTGATAGCATACCGTGCAGACTCCGCTGGGATAGTGCTCCTTGACGTACGCCTTCAGGGCTTCATCGCAGGCGTCCCTCCAGGGTCTGAGGGCCGATTCCCCATCGTGGGGCTGGGGGTCACTGGCCTCCTTCCTCAGGTGGTCGAACTTGAATGACAGCTTGTTACGAGGATCAAAGAACCGCCCGTTGCCTAGGTCACCGTGTTCTGTTATAAGGACCTGACAAGAGGAAAAAAGGAGGAGACGAGGGAGATATATAACACATTACCATCATGTGGTTTTTAAAAATGCCAACATTGAAATTCAACCATTTAAATGTTTTTATGAAAGTCTTACCTGATCTTCAGACCCATCAATTTTGGCAAGGGTAAACTGATCCATGTTGTACTGGGCAAAAGCACTTAATTCAAAAGGGAAATAATACAATAACACAACAGTTTGTATGCAGTAAACATCAAAAAACTACAATCAAAATCATGCTGTTCATTTGTACAAAAAAAATTATCCTGAACTCACTGTGCTGCCCCCTCCCTGAGTAAATTGTCATTGTTGAGTAGTAGTCGCACATCTGAAAAAAAAAATGGCATTTTAGCTTTGATTAATTTCTTAGAAAAATATTACAATTAAAGTCAATAGATCACATCACTCACCATTAAAGACTTCATTGAATTCTCCAGGTGGAGCATGTATGACAAAATTAGCAGCAATACGGACCTGAAAAGAAAGTAGAAGGTGTTCAATTAGCCCAGGTTACATTTTCATGCATAGAACCGTCGGAGCAAATGCATACCTGGACTTCCTATAATGACAGAGCAGAGAATAGCCTCTATTACCTTGTCAGTCAAGTATAATTCTTCTGCATGAGTAATTAATGCCAGCTACAGATCAGATCACACAATAAAATAAGTTAGTCTAATTAAATGTTTAACACTACTTTCCCCCTAAATTCCTGAATCATAGGGTATATATTATACCAACTGAAACCTTAGCTTAATGGATACTTAAAATCCAGGTCGTCTGGGAACAGCCCCAATAATCAAGTAGAGAGTAACCATTACTCTATGCTTGCTCGGGTTCAGACTATTAAGGACACTCCCTTAGATGGCAGGAAGGATCTAATGCCCAAGGGCTTTTCTTAGCCGCTCATATGCATGTGTAAGCATGTTGTGTTGAGAACAGGAGAGGTCAAAGAAAGCAGTTCCCTGCCAAGCGTGTACTGACCTATGTTGATTATTTGTCTTATAGGCATGACTAATTCACCGTAGGGGTACATACCATAATAAACATCCACGCTTGTTCTTAACAACAAAAGTACACACTATTAGAAGTGTTTGGGAGAGACAGACATGAACCATATACACAGTATATTTAGCCCTGGTGAGTTTGTCTGACTACAGTTGTTTAGGACGATCACCAAATAACAGTCCTTCAAAAGAAGTGTAATAAATCAACGCAATCTGAATGACAGAAAAAAATGAATTCGTAAGACCAACAAGGGTATCTTGGCATGTTACAATTTAATAAGAGACCACGAGACAGATCTCCCAACGTCAGCCATTGCTAACAGAGCACCTTTGGCTCAAAAATAATGCTTTAATTGAAATACAACAGAATATAATTGACAAGAGTTTAGCGACCCTAGTTTTAGTCTAGTTTGAGCAGGGCGTGGAGACTGTTGTGCACTGTCACAATGCAATCAATGCAGGAAGTAAGTTGGGTATTCGGACTAGACTAGAGCGGCATACGTTTTCTAAATCTTAATCCTTCCAACTTCTCGGCAACGAAAATTTGTTTATATTACTGCTCTCCTCAAAAGCAAGTCCGCAAAATGTGCGTCTCACTCTTGCAGTGACATTACCATTTACGACCGATTCCAAGTCTGGCAATAGCTAACCGAAAACATTAGCTAACGTTAGCTAGGCTGTCTGTCGGAAGCCACCCATGTCAAATTTAAATTGATGATTAATGTTAGTTTATAGGTAAAATAAATATTTGTGTGGTCCAAAATGTTTGACAAAAAACATTACAACTAATGGTCTGTCTCAAAGATATGCACAGCCACGGAAAATTTGAATTACAATAGTTATTCACCTTCTCTTCCTCGGTGAGCTGTTCTTCGAAATCTGCCATCTTGGCTTTATCTCTGCTTAAAAGAAATCTAGCGCTTATGTTGCCAGATAGATTTTTGCACTTTCCAGCAAAACATACACCAAAACATACATGCTTCACTTTAGTAACTCGTTAGGAATGCAGAACTACACAAATTATTGAGATAGTGCTTTGCATTATGTAATATCTCATAATGATACAAATGTAATATTGTCCCAGTTTCACTGCCTGGTTCAATTTTTTACTAAAACTGAGTAAATAACCTAATGATTTAGAGAAATAAGGTAGTGGGTGAAGGTGATACTACTAGAAATTATGAACTCTATCAATAAATAGTGTTCTAATAGAGATGTATTTTTGAACACTTGGAAATGCAATAGTGACTGTAGCCTACTTTCATGACAGGTTGTGTGAGCAACAATTATCATATTTATTTTGGGGCTATTAATAATACTTGTTTATACTAATTTAAATGATTTTATCTGCATGAAGAAGTTTATTGTATTTGCAATTGCATTCAGATGGATGTGCAACGGTCAGGGGCATTCCAATTTACTTTGACACATTAATAAATACCTTCCTTCATTCATATGCCAAACCTGGCAACGTAATTGGGGAACATTACAGACGCGTTGGTGTCCAATTCGTCTTCACAGGTTCTGTTTCAAACTTGTCAACATGGACGTGGTGGTTCATTTGCCGTTATGATTATTTATTTGTAGTATTATAATGATTATTTTAATTTTACCTACCCACAATCTAATCATAGCTCCAACAATCGGGCGATGAATCACGTATTGCCACAAGGGGAAGTAGTCGCACCTGTGTAGACTGTTGTAGTAATAGAAGAAGAAGAACATTGAGGAAAAGAACGGGTCAGACCGAAGAAAAGCTCGCGGTGAGAACAGCAGGGCCTTTCTAAGTAAGACCATTGCAAATCTGAAGATACGTATAAGGTAAACAATACCTTAACATATTAACTTCTTATCACAATGGAACATTAATGCATGAACTAATTAGCGTCCTACATTAGGTTAACTTATTCGTATCTTGTTCTGAACGCGAGCTAACTTAAATGGTGTTTTAGCCAGCTATCGACGTTAGCAGCGTTGCATATGCCTTATACGCTAAAACGCCACAAAAAAACACACAAATGTTATGTAATCTTACAGGAGTAGGTACAATTAAGTGGTTTAAGTTATTTTTTTACTGAACTTACTAAGATAGTGTAGAAACCAACTAAACTCGTGTTAATTTATGCTTCTAAATAACGTTGGACGTTATGGCGCACATGTTATGCTAAGGTCGTCGACGCGAAGCGATCGACCGTATCGACATCGTATGCCGGCTTAGTTACTCATTGAGTTCTCAGTAAAGAACGTTGTTATAGTTACCACCAATGATACACTTTTTTTATTTGATAGTTGTTAAGTTGTACAACATATTTTAGTTTTCCATTATTCTTATCAACATTCGTATATTCTTTTTTCATAGATTTCTGTGGAAGTTAGGCACTAGACTAGTGGTGTGGCGCGTTGTGGGTATTGGGGGCGGGGCTTCGATGATTCATCCTTATCATTCCAAATATGACAAATTGTATTTGAGTACCCAAAATATGTTGCTAGATCATGCATCACGCTTCAAAATGTGATGTGCCTACTTCCTTCTGGCTTTTGACTACATGAAAAAAAGCTAAGGTTTTTTCGCATGTCGCAGTTGAGTATGCTACCAATTATAAACAATCCTTAATTAAGATGTGTTTTTATTCTTTCTAGTTGTATTTTTACACAACTTACGTAGGCAAACGTTACCAGCTGAAGCACTGATGTAATTCAACCAGCTTTTGCCTACTATCATTGTATCCCTCTCTACCCCTCTTATGCCCTTGAATTGATCAATTTGTCCTTTTATTCCAGATTGTGAACGCTGCAAACTTCACTCCGGTTTACAATAGCATGTGGACACAGAATCCAGTACATCCGTCTAAACAAGGTATGGCTTGGGTAGCGCCCTGAAAAACTAGAACTGATTTGGGGTATATATACACAATTGCTTAAGCTATGCCAATCCCAATACCATCAACCACCTTCCATTCAAAACTTTTGAAAACGTATATTAAAATAAAAACTAAAATAAATCTGTCTTATTAAAAAAATAAACTAAAATGGGGAAATGTGACATCTACTTAAATGCATCCACCATAGTTTTATTTTAAATGCATTATTGTTGTGTGTTCTGTCATTGTCATGTTTGCAAGTTTTCCTGTATCACTGTTGAACTGTGAGTGAAATATTCAAGAGTACTATGAGATTCCGCTTCTACAATCCTGTGTACCTCCAGACTATTGATTTTGACATTGTTTTGCACACTAGTAGTTGACAGTAAAGTATTGAAATAACAAAGTTCCTGCCACATATCTTGTCTAAACAACAGTGGTAATGCATAATGTATGCTTAAACCTTTTCCAGTAATTTTAGCTTGCTGCCACAGTTTCTGTACAACAATTTATGGTAACTCATTTACTTTTCTGCTTTACGAGTAACCTAGGAGTATTATTGGGCCTTTGAACCCCTTATTGTTGACATAGTCAGTCCGTGAGGGGTATTAGCACTGACATGGAGCTTGGCACACAACAATTTGATTGCCATTACGAAAAGAAAAAAAGTAAAAGTGTGTGATAGCAATATGAATGGGTGGCCTTATTTGACGCTGTTGTTAAAAGGATATATATTTAACTGAATGCCAGTGCTTACAGAATTTGTCACATTATATAATATTGTACATATTATATAGTCGTTTATAAGATGACATAATGTAAAATTTGCTGTGAATCTGGTAGATACCCAACTCAGTGCAGACCGAACTCATTGATTCTGGTTGCTGGATTGTAAATAGAGGATTCTCATATCAGTCATGTCTTACTTTGCTATACAAGTGCTAGTTTTCATGTAATGAATGTTATCCAAAATATTGACCAGTACTGTCTACATGTCCACATTTCATAATTTTGATCGACGACGACAACTTGTTGTACAATGCCGCAATTGCATTTTTCATTTTCGTACGGCATCATTTTTAAGGTAATTTGTGCGGAATTTTCAGCAGTGACAGCTAAGCGGTAGCGGGTGCTAGCAGCATTTTCCGTCATCTGTTCAGGCGAATTTTCTAATTGAACGCTCAATTCTTGTAGGAATGGACGATTTTGTTTATTCTGCAGAGCACCCAAAATAGAAGCATAGCCACTTGAAGGCACAAGTAAAAGACAATTATCTGTGTACACAAACCTATTTAATCCTCATTAACCAACCGTTGCTTTCCTGTGCACTGCATTCTCAATAGTTGGTTACTAATTCTTGCATCAGTTGCAATGAAGAAATTTATTTTGAAAATTGAGAATGCAATATTTTGAATTTGGTGCATAGAGACGTGGCATTTGCCCCATCCTAGTTTGACAGCGTTTTCTGGAAACTAGTTTTGATTTATGTTTTGTCTGTGTGTAAATGGAACCTATAGCCAACTGCTAATTTCCTCCTCGTTCATTTTTATCTATGGGATGTCTTCTCTTCTGTTGCCTCACTTACATTTTAGGCCCTTGGATAAGAATTTAAAGGCTTGCGAAACTTTTCAGACAAAAACCTAACCAGACATTTTAAGAAGTAGAAAGAGAGCTTGGGATTTAGTCATGTCTCTCCGAAGAAGCCACAGTCCGTCTCCTCCTTCACGCTCGACCAGCAGTAATAACCCTCGAGATTTGGAGAGGAGGATTTTTGTGGGGAATCTGCCAACTGACGACATGGATCGAAAGGATTTGAAAGAATTATTCAGTTCATATGGAAAGATAAATGGTTAGTAAACGTCAAAGTGCACTTCACAGATCTTGACATTTTGCTAGTTGTGAAATGTTTTTAAAATGAAAATTCTCACAAAGGCTCCGACATTAAAGCATTTATTTTGAAAACGAAAGCTGATATTGGTGTGCAGTAAATTTTAGTACTGTAGTGATAGTTGCTTTTTTGTTACAAAGCAGGTTGGATTATCCTAGTAGTAATAGGAATAAGGCCCAAAACCCCCCCAAATGTTCCTTTTTCAGGCGTGTCCATGTTTCGCGGGTATGGATTTGTGCAGTTTGAACGTGTCGAGGAAGCAGAAGCGGCAAAAGCGGGACACAAGGGTCGACTATATAAGGGGTATAAAATAGGTAAGACTTCACCGTTTTCAGTGTGACTGCGCAGCAAATACATTAGCATACATCAAAAGAAGGAATCCTTCTGCAATGTATAAGTCATCTATTAGGCATGGTGTTAGATTTCATGCGCCACCCTTTTATAAGTGCTGTAGCTTTGCCTGCGCCTTTCCGTCAGATCGATGTGACCAACTACAATTCCACCTCAGCGTTAAAAAAAAAAAGAATGTTGTAGACAATATTTCTCTTTTTGCAATGCACTTCTCAAAATAAATAAATACAAGATTAAGTTGTGGCAGTGCCTTTTGAATTAACATTTCATACCTTCATGTATTTTCCTGGATTGTATTTTAATGACCTTGTGCTGTACATAAATGTAATTCCTTCTCATTTGCGCTGTATTAAATACTAAGTTATAACATGCTGGTCAGCAATTAGTTGATAAATAGTGGACTTGTTTGAGGTTGTTTATTTGTTGCTCTTCCGTACTTGTTCATCTTTGATATATTTTTTTATGAGAGAGTATTCTAACAATTGCAATTGTAAGACCATAATGTTGTAACAGCAAAAGCCATGGATCAACTGAAGCCCTGCAAAGCGATGATGTAGAAAACGTTCTTGGAATTCTGAAAAAAATGTCATGGATCTTTGCGGCGACAGTCCTTTTCACTTCAAAGGGTGAACGCTTATTCTGAGTTATATGTTACTGTTCTGTTCAACGTTTGGATTGGTTTATTTTCAGATGTAAATATGGCAGCGGAGCGACGACAACCTAAACTTCCACCTCGGCAGAGCCCTCCACGAAGGTAAAGTAACGCGAAATGGTTCGGAAGAACTACCAGCGGTGCCACCTGCACTGGTAAAGCGGGTCTTTTTCAGCAGTCTTTCTACCGATGGTTCAAGCACCGGTTCGCTGCGGATAGACTTTCGCGTTTGTGTGGACAAAAAAAAAAAACTTTTTTATTTTTATCTTTCAGGCAATACGAATGTCAACCAGGTGTCTTTGCCTCTCAGATGTTTGCTTAAAAACAATCAAAAAAAAAAACAACAACAACTGCTCTTTCTGTGTTTGCGTACACGAGATCACTGTCCTCCAATCTATCCGGAATTGTCTCATTACGCGCATCTGATGAGGTGTGAGCTGCAAAAAACACTTTTGGTATCAATTTTTCAAGATTGTACCTTGCGTGTGAATGTCTTCAAGGTTAGGTTTGCGTGTCGTAAAGCACATTGCCTAGAACAGAAATGTCCATGTGTGATATTCACATGCGTTTAAATGGCTACTAGATGCTGGTCAGCCACACTTTGCGACGTTGCAGTAAATTTATTGTGTATCTGCAGTTACAGCAGTCAACAAATTCACCGTATATTTAGAACGTTTTACATGTCTGGGTTTGACTGATCAGTCTAATCAAATTACCAAAATGTAAAAAAAAAACAAAAAAAAAACTAAAGTGTTCCAAAAGTATGCACGTACTGTTTCATTCTAAAACTTAAATGTTCCGTTCTGTTTGTTTTCAATGTTCGAGGGATGGAATGTGTGAAATCGAATCTAAATCCTTAGGTATAAAATAAACCGTGCCTTTTTACTGAAGCACCAAAATGAAAGTACAACTAGGGAGGTTTTGCGCATTTAAGAGCTCAAACTGACGTGAAAAGGGCACCAAAACATAGCTAACTGGCTATGCACAATGTCGTTCAACCAGTTCTCAGAGATTATTAGCATTAGTCTGCGTGCGTCATGGGGTTCTTAATCTTCAGTGTATCACATTTCAAAACCTCTCGTTTGTGAAATCGTTTACACAGATGTTTTCTGTCCTCTAGTCACTCAGGAAATACCTATTCTGCACCTGCCACACTAAAAAGCAAAGTGTCTCCTTTTTTTCTTCCCACCCTAAAATTGACATCTTTTGTCTGGCAATTACCTCAACCATAGGCTTTTATTTGTCAATAACTCATACACGTATGTCCTTCCAGTAATTCATATGGGAGTTATCGGGAAAGCAGGGATTCCCGTCCCCGCTCGCGCTCGCCAGTGCATGGGCGGGACCACCGCGATGGGAGGGAGCCTAGGCCCCGTGACCATGACGACCGTTACCGTGCCTCCGAAAGCAGAGAGAAAGACCCCAGGGGAGACCCTCGAGACCCTGCTTACAGGTGATCACATAGTGCAGCACAGTTAAAAGTCTAATATTCTCTGATATTAAAACCAGCATGCATTTAAAAGCACATGGTCATCAATTGTTACAAAGTACTAGTAAGCAACTGGTATTGGAAAGTGAAATAATTGTGGAACTGTTTTTCAGGGAGGAGGGGTATGATAGATACTACCGTGGAGCCGGTGAGGATTACTACCGCAAGAAGGAGGATCCTTACAGGGATCCGTACAGCAGAGATCCATGGAACGGCCGTCGAGAGCCAGAAGGTAAACAATCTCTGCAAACCTAATGTGGCGTTTAATCAGCTTTTTTGAACCTAGAACAAACGCCACTAAAACTGGATTACACTTTTTACGTTTATAAAAATTTATATTAAAATAGTTTTTATATATGAATACAAATTCAGAAAAATATGTTTTTGTTTATATGTTTACCTTTTTTTTGTATTCTCAGAAGCTCGTGTGCCGGTAGAGGACCGCCGCCGTAATGAGCTGTATCGCCAGTACTACGAAGAACTCCAGCGGCGCTACGACACAGAGCGTCCAGTCGACTGCTCCGTCATCGTGGTCAACAAAGCGCAGAAGTATGGCCACTCTCCTTGTCATTAAATACGTGGTTCTCCAAAAAACCCTTTGGGACTAAGTGCTACCTGTTAAATCAAGTATTAAAGTAACCGTCCTGTAGGAATACAACTTAAAAATGTATAGTTAGCATTAGCACAGATTAAAGTAGTTTGTAAGTTTCATTACACATTGCATTTCTAGTTAACTGACCTATGGCCTTGTGGCGCACTGCTTACCTCTGGTGCATACCGAAGTTTGAGAACCACAGTTCAAACTGGTTCAAATTAGAGATTAAAGAAGTATGTCCCTGTCAATAGAGTTGGGGCAATGCAAGTTAATCTCACTGACTACAGGCAGACATTTAATATTTTTGATGGAAGTAATCATGTAGAATATCGTTTCTTCGGTGGTGGCAACAGTAGAGGCCCCACTAGTTTGTGTTACGTTGTCATTTCATATCTTCCTTGTTTTCTGCCCGTCTGCGTCTTGTCTGTCCACGTTTGCGTTGTCCTAACTGTAGGGAGTATGCGGAAACGGTAGGGCGGAAGGTCCGTGATCTCGGCATGGTGGTGGACCTGATCTTCCTCAACACCGAGGTGTCCCTCACGCAAGCCCTGGAGGATGTGGGCCGCGCCCGGACTCCCTTTGCCATCATCATCACCCAGCAGCACCAGGTGCACCGCTCCTGCACTGTCAACATCTTGTATGGCACGCCGCAAGGTGAGACTGGAGACGTCCAGCTGAAGGAACCTGTTTAGAGCCATTGCTTAGCGGAGAGGACAGGGTGGCGTACATTCATTTTGACAAGCTGAGGGGGAAAGATCTGACAAATTCCACATACTTGCAAAATGGGTGTAAATATTTAGGAAAGAAACTTGAATTGAAAATGTATGTAAGATTATTTAGCCTTTGTTTTATTTTTACACATTAGACACATGTATGTTCTTTATTTGCAGAACTTTTCTCTTTGATTTAACATATTTTAGTGTTCCTATTTAATTTTATATTTTAATTTGTATGTGACTTCTTGCCTTATGCAAAGCATTGAATTGGCAATGTATATGAAATGTACTAATACAAAATACATTTGACCACCCCTATCCCCAATCTACACCCCTAACGTGTGTCCCCTTAAACCCTGTGTACCCCACAGAACACCGGAACATGCCCATGCAGGACGCTATGGTGCTGGTGGCCGACAACTACGACGCCTACAAGGTGGAGCATCGTGACAAGGAGCGCGAGGAGATCTCCAGGAAAGCTGCCAAGATGGCCGACGAGGTTCTGATCAGGGAGCCAGACAGCGAGAGTCACCCCGTCTCCCTGCTGCCCACCATCACACTGCTGGCCGAGTCCAGGTACGTTCAATGAGACGACTCCTCTCTGAAGTCTAGTGGCATATTTTAGTCTTTTTATTCTTTATTTTATTGTTTTAAAACAAGTCCCTAGCCATTGTTCAAATTGAGTTGGTATATGTTGATATAAAAGTCTGCTTGTTTTTTTTCAACGTAGGTTTAGCTGTTTTGAGCCTCATGTTCTTTTTGTCTGGTGATTGTGTTTGACCTGGTAGGTTCATAACACCCGAGGAGCTGGACAGTCTAGTGTCCTACCTGAGGGACAAGAGAGACCGCATGGTACGAGGCAGTGTTGATTCCCACACAGGTAAGCGGTCAAGCTGAGGCCACACTACTCTACCACGGCTTATGTAAAGGGACGTAGGGGCGTATCGCCGTGCTGGAACTAAGGTTATGTTATTGGTGTTTGAGTGAATTTTCCTTCTCTATAGGCTTTAAGAAATTTCAGATTTCAGTTACATTTGGTACATCGTGAATGAAATTACGCTCTTAATACATAAATATGTTTATCAAATAAGGCTTTGTTATAACCTGTGAGTAATTGTTGAATCTTTCCACAGCTGTTCTGCCAGTAGCCAGCCACCTCGAGGCCCCGCCCCCAGCCCCTGTCATGCCCTCTACAGGCCACGCACCTCCCCAGTCCAGTCACATGGCCCTGACCTCAGCCTCCAACCCCCCTCCCAACCCCAACCACCAGCAGGAGCTGCAGGCCAAGATCCTCAGCCTTTTCAACAGCGGAGGTGGGGCTGCAGCGTCCACAGCCAGCCCTTCCATGGCCCCACAGTCGTACAGCATGGGTAGCCAGCTTCAGCACCAGTCCTCCAGCCTCCCGCCCACCTCGGCCCCGCCGCCTTCCCAGAGCTCCCAGATGATGGCGGCAAGGCCCCCTATGAGGCCGCCGGGTGCCCCCCCGGCAGGGATGGCACAGGCGTACGGCTTGCCACCAGCAGGACGCATGCTAGCCCCCCCGGGAGGGCAGAGGCCCCCCGCCGCGTCTTCGGGGATCAACTTCGACAACCCCAGCGTCCAGAAAGCCCTGGATACGCTTATTCAGAGCGGGCCCACTTTCAACAACATCGTGAACCCTGGGAACTCTCCACAGGCACCCCGACCAGGCATGGGCCAGCCCCCTCCGATGTCCATGTACCCACGCCATTACTGATTCAGGAATATAGTGCAGGAATAAATCCGGCCCTCCTGGTCAAACAACTCCACAAACCACAGCCCTGTTGTAGAAATGAGCATAGACAGCCAGGTTATGATTTTGTTTTTGTGAATGCTTTTAATGATTCTTTTTCTCTCGTTTTTGTTTTTACTCTTGCAATTTAGTTAATTGATGAGACTATTTTTAAAGTCAGATTTTTTTGTTCTTGTAATTAACAGTTTCCTTCATGTTTTGATTTGTTTAAAGGCAGTGTTGCACGTTAGAGGGTATGTACTGTATACTGATTCTTCCCTCTCAGTCTTGACCATCATATGGGTGAAATGTCTTTCGTGAGGTAGTCCTGCACAGCTAGACTTTGATACATTTCCTTTTCTCGTTGGATAACTAGCAGTGCTCCTTAAATAAAACAATTTGAAAGAGGAATGTTGTATGTTTTGATTTGAGGTTAAAGTTATTACTGGAATGATGACTCTCACACCAGACTGTAATAAAATGGTATTGATTTATTGCATTTTGTGCTGACAAATCTATAAAATGGAACAGGTATCGCCAGAAGCCAGAGATATAAGCATTTGATTGAAATGTAAGATAAAACTACTTTTTCCTCTTTTTAATATGCCATGAAACACAATAGAGAATAATACAGATTTTTTTTTATTTCTTCAGAATATTTAATTTACACTGACACAAAAAATAAACACCTCCACACTAACTGTATTGATGTATTTTAGCATACAGTAGATCCATTAAGACCCTGTCCCACACCCAGCCCTCCCCACCCCTAGCAGTTAGAAGGGTATGTGTACGCACATACACACCCTTATGGAACTTCAATGGAACATTACGGTTTCACCAAAAGACTACATAAAGTACCAAGGTAGATGATCGAATGAGGTTAAGTGAGAAGCTATTTTCGCTTGTGATTTTGAGTTTGAGTGTGTATACTGTAAATAATTTGTATCTACTTCCATTCCCTTCAAACTTTAATTCAAAATGCTTTTCACAACTTCAATGAACTAAAAGCAAACTCAAGATGATTTGTTTTCTATTCAGAGAATGAGTAATTGGTATTTGATTTAATGAAAAAGTCATAGTAGTGGGACATAAATAATTGAAAGGGCAACATTAACTGGCTGATTGTTTTGATTTTTAAATATGGTATCTCAAATTAGTACATTAGTATTAGTAAAATTTTTTATTAATAAAACCATTTTGAACTTCTTATAGGTTTTTTCAATGATGAACGATAGATGCCAATTTGTTCCAAAACCAAATGAGATACTAGTATTTGTGTGTGAAGTCTAAATATAGGTAATTAAGTATGTTTAGATCATTGAAATAGTGAACACTCACAAACTGCAACACATATACTTTGCTAATCCGAATATGCAGATACAGATGACTTAATTTATACAACAATGTCAAGCAGCCGCTTGTTAAACCAATAAATCTACAATAAAAATATACTAGTATTCATTAATCATGTACCTCCATAATGAACACACTGATTGCCCAGTGAAAAGAAAATATAGCAAACCATTCATAATTAATCTACTAAAAGAAAAGTGTAGATAAAATAAACCAATATGAACAAAATACTGTACACCACAAACACCTCAATATATTTTCAATACTACACCTTGTTCAGCGTAATGTGCATGCATGCTTTAAGTCACACAACATAGCTGGACTAAGGCTCTGCTTGGATTACATCATAGATTAGTTTCAACCAATTCCCGGGTATATAGACCAAAATAGCTCATAAAATAATTAATAGAAATAAGTAGAGCAGTCAAATACTTCATAACTCAAGGTATTGTTGGTTTGAAATAAGTATTTAAAATTACAATAAGGCTATTTCTCTCTTTACCTAACAGAAAAAAAAAATATATATATATTCAGTTGTTGTGAGGCACTATATACCAATCTGTGGTGTTGGATTCTATTGTCAGAGATATGCCCTCCTCAACCAAGGAGCAGATGCTTTATAAGAGCCCTTAATATCCACTTCAATATGGATGGAGACTGCAGCGATCGCCAGCAGGTCTCATGCTACAGTTGTGCAGGCAAAGTTATATATATATATATATATATATATATATATATATATATATATATATATATATATATATATATATATATATATATATATATATAAATAGCTGTTTCTTGTATCTGCTTGATATGAGGAATCAAGATGGTAGTCTTTATTTAATTCGGGTGTGCTTTCCAAGCAGAGCCTGTACCAGAATTGGAAGCGCTTGTTTTCTATTCTTTGATACATTTTCAGAATTATACTGCAATCACATTTAAGTAGAGCTCGGGTGGGCTTATGACAGAGAAGGGAAGGCTAGGGAATGGGAGTGTGTGGGGGCGAGGGGGATTGGATTTGCGGAGGATCACCTCACAGATTCAGTGACAAGACTATAAATTTATGAACATTTATATTACTTTTTTGCCTCCAATAAATTTGCCGAATTACTAAAGAAAAAGGTGAAGCATGCCATAACGTCATATAATAAAAATGTGATACATAAAAAATACAGAATGAACAGGTAGTTTATAAATACAGTGAAACACTGTAGAATGAGGGGATATGATCCGTCTATCCCTCTTTTCCCACTTTCTCAAGTTGGCCGCAATACACACTTATACCACCAGAGGCCACTGTGGGACAGCGTTTTAACAAAGCTACTCTATTTGGTTAGTTGGTCAAATTGAGAAGCATTTTAGTCTATCCTACAATGAGGGTTACATCAGTAAAAAGGCCTTTACTGTATCAGCCATAGTATATATTTTAAACACTGTAGATCCATAAGACCTGTTCACAAACATTCTGGTAAACCGACTGCCCCATGATAATTAAATGACATACCGTAGCAGAATCAAATGTAATCCTCATGTAAAAACAATATTGCACATAATCCTACAAAAATCCAAGACTTTTTTTCCACAGTGATAGAACAGTGTACAACAAAAGACAACATTGTAGTAGGTTACAGTGTCTCTGACTGCAGTGAAAGATAAATATATTTACAATGTTGAAATAAAATCTCTGAAAGGCCCATCCATTCATGAACACAAACTCTCCTAATGTTTTGCCGTACACTTACTCAGCAAGATTGAATCATGACTGGTAACAATAGCCTACTGTTAACTTTGTATTAATTTTTTTGCAAAAGACTTGTTTTTAAGGTTTGCCATCCAGAGGCAGTAAAGCCTGGGATCTAGTTTCCGGGACCAAGTCAAGATATAATGTTTCTCAGAACCCTTCCTTCCCTTGTCGTCACTTTGCACATATAACTTATCACACTATAAAAACCACTGAAACAAATATTGCCACATAAGACCATGCAAACAGCAATTTTAAAACACATTGAGAATTTAATAAACTTATTCCATTTAAACTTTTTTTTTTTTTGTTCAAAACCAACATCAGAGATCTTTTCTGAGGAATAGATTCAAAGGCTCAGTCGATGCAGGCAATGTTCTAGTGAGGATCCCAAAATAGCCATGTTCTTCAAAACCTGATATAAGTGTCTAATGATAAGCAGTCGCATTTAAGGGAGATAGTACTACGTAATAAGGGAAAGAGTTACTTTAACTTGATTCATTAAAATCTAGCAATGGCTGCACTTTTAAAGACTAATATTTGTGCACTGCAGGTAGTTTTCAAAATGTGCTTCCTGCAACATTTTGCAAAAACATCTTGCAAATTATATAATTAATAATCAAAGTCTTGTCGGTCTATCTTGAGCAAATGTTCTTCATAATTCTTTCCCTTATAGTGGGCTCAGAATAAAACTTAAGATGGAAATAGTCAAAAGTGCAATTTGTAAACAGAGGAAAAAAATGCAAGGAGGATTAGCTCCCTGACCTCCGAACAATTTGCACTCCAGTGACTTTATCATATTGCCTCAAAATATTCCAGAGATTTTTCTACCAAAACATTGCAGGCCAAGGGTCTATAGCTAAAGCCTTTTCTCCGAAGACAACCACCAGCAATGATATGTATTTTTCTAGTACGTCTATACCCTTTTTTCTGATATATTTAATGTGTCCCTTTAAACATCTCTATTTACAGTACAAATAAATCTATCGGAGCTAGCAGCATTCACAACATATGAGCTGACATTCAAACAACACTAAAAACATTAATATTGTTTTTTAACACTACTATAAACTAATTTCATTTGTTTTGCTTCCCTCTATTGTATATATGTATTTGTATTAATAATTCTACTACAAGTGCAAATGACCAAAACCGTATCCCCTAGAATACAGAATAAAATAAAAAATAAATATACTTGACATCTGTCCTTGGTCAGAGTGAGATGATTCATAAGATGTATGAAATCTAAATATACAAAATATAGGTGTATGAAAATAACTGCGTGATTACGAGTCGAAATTCCAGCTATTGCACATTCCTTTCAAGATGCACTTGAACTTTGATTCAGATACATTAGATTTACTGATTTATTGAAAACTTTAAGCTTTATTTGAGGTTAGGGATGTATTTGCGAATACTGTATCCAATGATAAAGGAGATCTGAAATCTCACTTTGATTCTACTGCATAGAGTTCAGTTTGATGGTCAGGGAGGGTTTCAAAAGTGCAAAAGCTGTTGCACATTACATAACTTTCTAAAGCTTTTGGATACGCCCATACATAAGTTCACTAGATGCTCAACTATCAAATGCCTATAGTTTGCTAAGCTTTGGAGCACTTGGATCACTTGATTTCATGAGTAAGTTTGTTGTACATCTGTTATTCATGTACAGTGGAACCGAACTAGAGTCTGAACACATCAAGCACCATAGACACAACAATTTATACCATAGTGCAAAGAAAGAGTTTCATTCCAAAATAAATATAAATGACAAACTGATGAATCATGTCTACCTTAAGTGGTTTTGATTTGATGACTGGACATCATGTTATGCCATTGTCACTTCTTAGAAATGTGTCTATATCTAATTTTGGAATGAAACTACTACTGCGTATTTTGTTTTCTTGGGTTCAGTTCATATAGTTTGTTAACTATGCTTCTTTTAAAAATATACTATAATATGGCATGTGATCAAAACTTGGAAAAATAACATAATAGATATATTTGAATGATAATGTTAATGATATATATATAGATATATATATATAGATAACTAGTTAATAAATATGTATTTGCTCTATCTATGGACACACATAAGATATAGAATTGTTCTCTAAATGGAAAAATAGCATGTTCATTTCATGAATTTGATGGACTGATTAAAAAGCCACTGGTTCCATAGTATTGGACAGTGCAGGTGGAGTGCTCGTCAAGGTTACAGTGAAAGTTACCATAGTGATAGAAGCCTTAGCCATCCAGAAAATAAAATAAAAATAAAAGCCGA
Organism: Galaxias olidus; assembly: GCA_026901105.3. Lineage (NCBI taxonomy): Eukaryota > Metazoa > Chordata > Actinopteri > Galaxiiformes > Galaxiidae > Galaxias > Galaxias olidus. Next base: position 118,017 of record JAPMUY010003940.1, read on the forward strand.
CCCTTTGAGAGTAGGAACATTTTCAACTAGAAGCTATTAGTAAGTCACAAAAATACTACACTCATACTGAACAATGCGTCAGAGCTTTTACAATATTTACAGTGGTCCACACTTTGTTCAAGGGGTGCTGGCATCTGACAATGATGATGTCACTGGACAAACTCTCTCCCTGTTTCACCGTCAAGACAGCCTTTCCGTTAGGAAACACTATTCACAGTTTAATGAAGATTCGATTTCTAAAACCAAGCTAGCCTTGTTCTTTTTGGCACTAACAGTGGCCTAAACAGCCAAAGTACAAAGGACAGGAGCAAATCAACGGAGAGAGGCATGGAAAATAAGAGTAATGTTAGGAGAGTGCTTAAGATGGGGATAGTGGCGCGATCGAAGGTTCTCATGGCGACCCCTCTTCAACGGTTTCTCCACTCTTCCCCTTTACGTGACCACCTCTGTGAACTTCATAGTCAATCTTGGATCAAACTAAAACAACATCATCTCTTTCTTTTAACCGCATTCCCTTAATCAGGGTTGCAGTCTCTCCCTCTTGGTGGTTCATTCCTACAATAGACAATATCTAAGGATATCCCTTAAAGCGATGGACACCCTGTTCCTTGATGTCAGATGTTGACCTCAGTTCACTCACGAAGGGACGCTGTTCCTTGTTTTAAGGGGGGAGGGGGGTAGAGGGTCGGGATGCAGCTCCCGTGAAGACACACAAGAGCAAAGCCACTTCCCCGAGGTGAACCGTGGAATGAATAAAACGAACAAATACACATGCCTATAATCAATCAATCAATCAATCAATACAAAGAATTGGTCGCAGGCTCATACCATGCTGAACAACCCCTGCTCACCCTAACCTCCTTCTATCATTGGCCCCCGAAAAAGGTGGATTCCACTACGGCCCGGCCCAGCAGACGACTGCCCAGCCACAAGATGGCACTGTTAACACTGAAGAGCTAACAATGGGCTGCCGTCGCCAATCCCTCTTTGTCCGCATGTTTTGCTTCCTGACCCTCCCTCCTTTCTCTTCCATTTCTCTCTCTCTCTCTCTCTCTCTCTCTCTCTCTCTCTCTCAGCTGAAATGATGGAGGAGAGACTTAGAAGTATCTTCTTTTTTTTTTTTTTGAATAGCAGTGTCGGTTTTTGAAAGAGGGTATTGTGAGCAGGGGGCTATTAGCTGGGTCAGAGGGGACTCTTTTACAGAACAAAACGGACAGACAGGTTGAAACTGGACAAGAAGCAGAAAGTAGGGATGAGGATTGGGGGCGGGGGCAAATAGGGGACGGGGTATTGGGAAGGGAGGGGCTGGGAATTGAGGGAGGGGCTACCCTCTCAAGAGTAGATGGTGATGACCTCACGCCCTCCGCCGCGAACAAGGAGGACCCGATTGAGGCCCTCTGTTAGAACCTCCAGGAACTCCATGTCTGGGGGGTAGGAGTTAAGGAGACTACTGTGGTTGTTCTGTTACTGTAACACCCCCCCCCCCCCCCAAAAAAGCGCTCTACAGTCCACTCTCAAATAAATTAAATTGCTGTTTGGCATTTATTAGTTTTGTTGTGTAAACAAAACAACCAGATTAAAAAACAGAAACGTGTTTTTTTATTAAAACAGATATGACAACATACGTAAACTTTGTTGAATCCGAAAATATATTGTTCGTTCTTTCCAACATGACCATTCAAACAAAAATTACAAGTCTACTGAAATAAACCAAACTGCCCTTCCTAATCTTAACCTTTTACAGATTTTACACTTACTTCCATGACAAAATAAATGAAATGCCCTTCTTAATTTGACCATTTGATAATCACACTTCAGTGCAGAAAACTCCAATCCCTCTTGTCCTGTTTCACTCTGACCCTCCAGACCCAAAGCCATAATCCCCTCATCAAACGTACAGTGCAGGGGGAAGGATACAGTTCTCGTCGCCCGCCCGGTTCTTGGGCGGCCCTGGCATGTTGAGGAGGACCAGCTTGGCCTCCGAGGACTTCTTCAAAATCACCCCGTTCAGACGCAGAGCCGTGTGCATGCGCCGCACGTTGGACTGGTTCCTGGGGAGTATCAAAGAAAAGGGCTGATATTTAAAAACAAATGAAATATGAAGACAACATACAACTTCTGATGATAGGTTGGTGGAGCATAATTGGCTAATACAGTGAATTAATTTGATTATGAATGAATTTGGAACTACTGAATTAGCTTTGACAATTTCTTTTTCAATGACAGTCGCACAATGGGTTCATTTGTGCTAAAAACACAATGCATTGATATGCACTGTAAACACAATGGCTCATGAAAGAATGTACACTATTCATGAGATGAATATGTTGATCAATCATTTGAGAATGGGTGAGAGTAGCAGATGATACACTTCTGCTGGTATCACATGAAATTCAACCTAGATTGAGTGTACATGTACATATATACTCACAGATTCTCCCACTCACTGCAGCATGATAAGAACAGAAAGACAGCTTGAAGAGAGCTATTCAATAGACGTCTCCTCATCTACTCCTAACTACTGGACAGGTACAATCAAACTCAGGCCTGCGAATACAGGAAGTGCTCAGGGAGACGGGCAGATGTGTAGCTCCCCCGCAGCAATCTGATTTATCTTAGAACAATTGTTTTGATTTCTTTATTGGTCTTTTGTTTCTTCCTTGTATGTTTCTGCTTGCCTCGTGTAAAGCACATCCAATTGCCTCTGTGTATGAAATGTGCTATACAAATACATTTGATTTGATTTAATAGTTACCCTTTAACCCCCCCCCCCCCCCCCCACCGTCAATGCCTGAGTGAGCACACACCCTCCCTCCCCCCGACCCACACGCCCCCTGCTCTCCCCAACACTCACGGCTTCATATTGAAGATGTCCTTGATGCCCTCGGGCGTGGCGGCCCCAGCCGGTTTGGCGGCCTCTCCGTCCACCTTCTCGCTCCAGGTCATCTGCACCTGCTCCCCGGGGCTCTGGAGCCCCTCGGCCCCAGGGGTGAGCGGGGTGGCCGGGGTGGCGGGGCTGGCCGGGGTAGTGTTGTCGTGGATTAGTTGGACCTGGTCGGGGGCGGACACAGGGGAAGAGACCGACTGAGACTACGAGACGAGGGGGGAGGAGGAGGAGGACGAAGACAGGGGGAGTAAACGGCAGTTTGGGACGTAAAAGCATGGTGTGTGTGAGAGAGGAAGAGGGAGAGAGAGGCAGGTGTGATTAACTGAACGTGTCCAGTCTGCTGAGTGTGCCTCGTGCCATGCAGGAGATCAATGGGGAAAGCCCAGGGCCTAGATTCAGCAGCAGGTCTACTACGTGGCACAATCAAATAGAGAGGATCAAAAGCAAAAAGCAATGTGTCGCACGGACTCAAATCAATGACGATGTAAATGTATGACAGCTGGAAAGGTTATACACTGAGCCATCTGACACATTCTGACAGGTCTGCTACTAAGAATCTCCCACCAGACAACTTTCAGATGTGTATTAAAATATTGTTTGATTATATATTCCTGATCATGTTAACAAAGATGAGCCTATGGAGGAGTCTGCTACCTCCTCCGCTGGCTTGTCCTCCTTGTTGCCTCCTAGTTTGATCCTGTTCTATTCTATCCTAGTCTATTCTATTCTATGTTTATATAGATGAGCATATGGAGGAGTCACTGTTACCTCCTCTGGTTTCTCCTCCTTGCTAGCACTTTTACCTCCTCCTCTGGTTTCACTTCCTTGCTAACACTGTTACCTCCTCTGGTTTCTCCTCCTTGCTAACCCTGTTACCTTCTCATCTGGTTTCTCCTCCTTGCTAGCACTTTTACCTCCTCCTCTGGTTTCACTTCCTTGCTAACACTGTTACCTCCTCTGGTTTCTCCTCCTTGCTAACCCTGTTACCTTCTCATCTGGTTTCTCCTCCTTGCTAGCACTTTTACCTCCTCCTCTGGTTTCACTTCCTTGCTAACACTGTTACCTCCTCTGGTTTCTCCTCCTTGCTAACCCTGTTAACTCCTTCTCTGGTTTCTCCTCCTTGCTAACCCTGTTACCTCCTCCTCTGGTTTCTCCTCCTTGCTAACCCTGTTACCTCCTCCTCTGGTTTCTCCTCCTTGCTAACCCTGTTACCTCCTCCTCTGGTTTCTCCTCCTTGCTAACCCTGTTAACTCCTTCTCTGGTGTCTCCTCCTTGCTAACCCTGTTACCTCCTCCTCTGGTTTCTCCTCCTTGCTAACCCTGTTACCTTCTCATCTGGTGTCTCCTCCTTGCTAACCCTGTTACCTCCTCTGGTTTCTCCTCCTTGCTAACCCTGTTACCTCCTCCTCTGGTTTCTCCTCCTTGCTAACCCTGTTACCTCCTCCTCTGGTTTCTCCTCCTTGCTGCCTCCTGCCGGCTCCTCGGTCACGCTCAGCTGGGTGGTCACCGCCGCCGGGTTCTTACGTCGAATGGACCCGCGGGACGAGTCTGCAATGCTCTGGATCTAAGAGGGGTCGGGACAAAAACAAGTGAGGTGGAGAGAGAGAGAGAGAGAGAGAGAGAGAGAGAGAGAGAGAGAGAGAGAGAGAGAGAGGGAGAAAAGGAAGGTGTCAAGGGGCAGACATTTTGTATGCTAATTACATTTGAGAGGCGTCGAATTCAATAGAAAATAATGAAGAAAGAAAAAGTGAACAGAGAGAAGGGACGGAAGTGTGTCAATTTCATTAGACACATGCTTTCAATAGACAATAATGCACTACTAGTATAGGCAGCTATAAACACGAAATTCAAAATAATAATAAAAAAAAAAAACTGATTGCGCAAGGGGGCCGACTAATAGTGCTTGTAAAACAGTATAGCAGTTCGTTTTCATGAGGTGAAGATGGCGGACATCTTAAATGTCTCCTCTCTACGTGTTTTAACATCAGTTAGATCTCATGAAGAAAGATGGTGGACATGCTAGACGTTACCTCTCTCTCGCGCTCGGTCTTGGTCAGGTTGATCTGCTTGAGGATCTCAGAACGCTGTTCCATCACCAGGGTCTTCTCATAGGTGTAGGCTGAAATATCGCTGTCGTGCTGCAGTGGAGGAGGGGATTTATTTCAGAAACGTCTCAAAACGTCCGCCATGTTATTTTTTTCCTGCCATGCAAGGAGCAGATCACAGTGTCTATTCTCTAAATGTCTGAGTCCTTAAAAAGCGCTCCTCTGTCTCACCATCTCCACCACTTCCACCTGGGCGTCGATACGGAGGTGGTACAGGAAGGTGTTGAGATCCTTCTTCATCTGGATGCTGTTGTCGTCCATCTGGGCCACGGTGAAGATGCGCATCTTACACTTCCTCCACACCTGTCACAGAGAGAGAGAGAGAGAGAGAGAGAGAGAGAGAGAGAGAGAGAGAGAGAGAGAGAGAGAGAGAGAGAGAGAGAGAGAGAGAGAGAGAGAGAGAGAGAGACAGGTGGTTCAGAGATATACATCTTAGTCTTCCTCCACACCTGCCATGCAGAGAGAGAGAGAGAGAGAGAGAGAGAGAGAGAGAGACAGGTGGTTCAGATATACATCTTACATTTCCTACACACCTGCCACGCACAGAGAGAGAGGGAGAGAGAGAGAGAGAGAGAGAGAGAGAGAGAGAGAGAGAGAGAGAGAGAGAGAGAGAGAGAGAGCGAGAGAGAGAGAGAGAGACAGGTGGTTCAGAGATATACATATTACACTTCCTCCACACCTGTCACACATGGGAAGTTAATCACTTTGAGTCATTAAAAATGATTTATTTATCATTTATTTTCATGGGCTTTTGTTTCTTCCTTGTAAGTTTCTGCTTGCCTTGTGTAAAGCACATTGAAATGCCTTGCACATTGAATTGTGTATGAAATGTGCTACACAAATACATTTGATTTGATTTTGAGTTTTGATTTGATCACTCTTTTCCTCCTTGCATTCAGTGAAGTGTTTACAGACTGCTAGGATTCAGGCAAGGGAATTGAATTATCTTGTTTTTTGTGTGTTTGTGTAAGTTAAGGTTTTACTTTTCTTCTGGTATGAAATCAAACTGCTACTCTAACTGTACTGTTAAATTAAACTGTGGTATTGTCTGTGTTGCTTTTCTCCTCCTTGAAAGATTTAAACCGTGGGCCTCCAAACTACTGAACCAGTGTGCGAGGCGTTCGACGGTACCTTGTGCTGTCGCAGGAGGAAGGGAAGCAGCATCAGCATGCCGCCATCGTGAACGATCCACCACACGTCGATGTGTCCCTCGGTGAAACGCTCGCCGTTAGACGGGAAGGCAGAGATGTTCTTCGGCACCAGCAGAGCCAGGCTGGCGGCCGTGGTCTCCCTCACCAACTCTGTAGGACAGAGAGGGAGGGAGAGTGAGAGAGAGAGAGAGAGAGAAAGAGAGAGAGAGAAGAGGGGGTGAAGGAGAAAGCGGACGCAGACAGATTGGGGACCGAGAACGAAGGAAGGAGGGCAGACGGGGGTAATGAACAAGCAGAGGGGGGTCAGGTTATTATCTTTACGTGTACACACACACACTCACACCCACACACACACACACACACATACACACGCACACAATAAAATGAGCGTGCACATACACACTTACAAACACACACACACACAATTGCACACATAAACACACACATACATACACATGTGAACACACACACACACACACACACACACACACATAAAAAACACTGGTACTCTCACACACGTGCACGTACAAAACGCACACATACACATTGCACAGGGTCCCTTCTGTTCTGTGCGAGTGGGTTGAGGTAAAACCCACCGATGAAGTCCCTCCAGATCTGGTGCTCGTCGGCCTGTTTCCAGTTGCGGGGCCAGCTGACCAGCACCGTGTTGTGCATGAGCCCCCCCAGCCCGCTGGCCTGGAGCAGGTGAGAGGTGGCGTCACGCAGGCTAGATGACACCGTCACCTGGCAGAAGCCCTTCACCTTCTCCGTCTCCATCAGCTTACGCAGCGCCTGGGAGGACACACACACACACACACACACACACACACACACACACACACACACACACACACACCACACACCCCCCCCCCCCACACACACACATATATATACACAGACACACACAAACAGACACACACGCACGCACGCACGCACACACACGCACGCACGCACATACGCACGCACAAACACACACATACACACGCGCGCGCGCCTGCTGTCAGTGCTACTGGAAGTCGATGAAGGTGGATGGTTTAGATCTGAAGGACTTCTCTAGGTCAGTGCTCAGGTTAAGTCAATACTGGAGTGAAGGGACACTGGGTATTGAGGTGAAATATTCCAGTGAGATGGTAATGTCAATCAATATTATGCTAAACACGGATGGCTGCATGCTGTGTATGCAGGTTTTGTGTAGACCTAATATTATTTTGGGGGACAAATAGAATAAACATCATAAAGAATTAGCATTTTGTGATTCATAAGTCATAAGACAAGCGAAAGCAATAACCAAAGTATTGTATAAAATATATACAGAAAGTAGTATATTTCCAATCTATGTTTTATGTTCTGTTTTGTGTGTGTGTGTGTGTGTGTTTGTGTGTGTGTGTGTGTGTGTGTACCTGGTCGGCTTTGTTGGCCTGCTCGTAGTTCTCCAGGTAGGTGCCCTTCAGCGCGGTGCCCACGATGGTCAGACCCTTCCCCGCCTTCAGCTGATTCGTCAGAGACAAGAGACGAGGTTGCTCCACATTCTGCTCCGAGTCCGTGCTGACCAGAACCAGCAGCTGAGGCCTGAGGGAGAGGAGGAGGAGGAGGAGAGGAAGAGGGGAGGAGAGGGAAGATGAGTGGGGAGAGGAGGACGAGGGGAAAAGAAGAGGGGAGGAGGAGGACGGTGGAGAGGAGGGGGAGGAAGGAGAGGAGTGGGGAGAGGAGGAGGGTGGAGAGGAGCGTTAGGAAGGAAAGAGGAAGGTGGGGAGGGGTAGAAGACGATGAAGCGGGGGAGGGGGGGTGAAGTGGATGGGTGAGAGGAGGGTGGAAGGTCGACGCGATGGAAGAGTGTCAAATTCAGAGAGACACAATCATTACAAGTTAAGAGGGGCGAAAAGGCAGCTGGGAAGTGAAATAAAAAATAAAAACCACTGATTAAGAGAGACAGAGCGAGCGTGAGAATGAGAGTGCGCGGCAGAAAGAGGTTTTTTGCAACCATGTTTCCGGTGGGAAGCGACGGTTTAATTGAAACATGTTGTTCATTTCCATGTTAATTAGATCGACAACAACACGGCTGACGGAACATGGGTGTCTCTGTCCTGAAGGAAGCTGGCGCGATGCTACCCGTTTTGCGCTGTTCTTTTGCTGTTGCAATGTGTATACATACATACATACTTCTATATCTACATGCGTTTATGTTATGAAATGAACAATGATATGAATTCAGGAATACTGTACTCGCTGTGAAATAACACCTCTGAATAGCTTTTATTTCACACAGGTAGGTTTGCTTTAGACATTGGTGCGGACATAATTCTGTAACCACTGTTGAGTGGACTGAGAGGAAACTCGTGTAAGCAAAAACATTCGAATTGTGCCTAGCCCGGTACTCAAACCAGCAATCTTCCAACTTCTAGTCCACTTCTCTCTCTCCTGGGCTATTTACAGAGCTGGCATCCTACCAAATTGCCCACTTAAAATATATGGCAGCCCACCCAATTATGGCAGGCTAGAACCAGCCCTGGGCCCCAACGTTTGCAGGCTGGCTAGTTCTAGTTTATTGACGGCCAACATACAACCTATTTTGAACAGTAGACTACTAGTACTGTAATATACTGCTTTGTACTTTCATAAAATGATAATAGGATTTATTCATCTAAACAATTTGTCGCGCTGACTACCCCAAGCTCACAAATCGCCTTCCTGTCCAGGTTGTCATCCTCGCCTGCTTTCTGATTGCTGCGGGTGTGCAACATTAGACTGTTGCACGCTTTAGATGAGCGACTCTCTGCTAAGCCAAACAAATGAACAATTTATGTAGGTGGACGTGGGAGGGGAAACGTCAGCGACGTTTACTGATTACCCTTTTGTGGGGACACTGGAGTGGATAAAATGACTTCACGAAAGCTGTGTGCTAGTTTATTGGTAGGGACAGTTCAGTGGTCCCTCGGCATTGGTAGGTACATGTCCCTAATGTCCCGCCCTAAATCTACGCCTATGATTTCACATTAAGCTTTGGCTTTGATTAATTTGTTTGTGTATGTGTGTGTGTGTTTGCTTGTGAGCGTGTGCGTGATATCTTTACCTCCAGTTGTCGGTGTGTCTCTGTGTGTGTGTGTGCGTGCGTCTCTCTGTGTTTGTGTGTGTGATATCATTACATCCAGTTCTTGGGGTGTGTGTGTGTGTGTTTGTGTGTGTGTGTTTGTGTGTGTGTGTGTGTGTGTGTGTGTGTGTGCGCGTTGGTGGGTGTGTGTGTGTTTACCTCCAGTTTCTGGGGGGGGGTGTGTGTGTGAGTGTGTGTTGGTGGATGTGAGTGTTTACCTCCAGTTCTTGGTGTGTGTGTGTGTGTGTGTGTATGAGTGTGCATTGGTGGGTGTGTGTGTGTGTGTGTGTGTACGTTTACCTCCAGTTCTTGGTGTGTGTGTGTGTGTGTTGGTGGGTGGATGTGTGTGTTTACCTCCAGTTCTTGGTGTGTGGCGGTCCTTCCTCCAGCCTCATGAGAGCGTAGCGCGCCGCGCTCAGAGAGATACCACGTATCCCGTCACCCCACTCCTTCTCAGCCCTACAATACAGACCACAACACCGCTACCGCTCAGCCAGTGTAAACAAACACACATAAACATCACTATGCTGCAGTGAAATGTTCGGTTCACTGTGGGAATGGACCCGGTTCATCGGGTTCTGAATCTGGTGAGGGTGCGCGGTGCGTGGTTGGAGGCTAGGTTGTGACACATAGGAGTGATTGGCCTGTGTAATGGACTAGCGCTCTCCAGTACATTAGGAGCAGCAGAACAGCCGAGACAAGTGGCTTCCCTCAGCACGTCTCTTTGTGCTGTAACAGGCTCTGACAACAGCCCAAACAAAGGGCGCAACCTAAAACCCTGTTTACCCACGCTGCTGCTGCCGGCTCTGATGGATTTGTGAAACATCATTGTCAGATATAAACACACACACACACACACACACACACACACACACACACACACACACACACACACACACACACACACACACACACACACACACACACACACACACACACACGTTCGCTCTCTCTCTCTCTCTCTCTCTCTCTCTCTCTCTCTCTCTCTCTCTCTCTCTCTCTCACACACACACACACACACACACACACACACACACACACACACACACACACACACAGAACCTATAAATCCAATCTGTCCCTGGGTTTGGACTCCACTCACCCTGCGAACTCGATATACTTGTAGATACTGCTAGCGATCACCATGGCGACGATGGCGTAGAACCAGGAGCAGATGAACATGAGCGAGAGACAAAGACTCATCCCCAGGAAGGACAGAGCCCTGTATAGAGAAAGAGAGAGAGAGAGAGAGAGAGAGAGAGAGAGAGAGAGAGAGAGAGAGAGAGAGAGAGAGAGAGAGAGAGAGAGGATGTAGGGAAGTTAAACAAGACAATAAAGATACATGCACCCACACGAACACACACTTAAACACAAGCACAATCAATCCAGCTAACAATCCCCTCTCTATGCTCTATTTTCCAATGCAAGCGCCACTGCCTATGTTCTATTGACAGTCCCACTGCCTATGTTCTATGTTCTATTGATAATTCCAATACCTGTGTTCTATTGATAGTTCCACTTTCTATGTTCTACAGTTTGTTCTGCTTATAGTTAGACTTTCTATGTTTGTCTGTGTTCCACTTATGTTCTACTGACAGTTCTGCTTTCTATGTGCTCTGCGTGGACACTGACCAGTGGTAGAACTTGAAACGGGGTCTCCAGTTGGGGGTTCTCAGCAGGGTCTGCAGGGCACAGGCCAGGTTGACAAACATGTAGCACATCAAAAAGAACCTGCAGAGAACACACACAGGATCATTTAGACATTTTATACTTACAGCAAATATTAAAATCTGATCTATTAAAAATAAAATACAGAAAATAAAAAAAACACCACCGCAACATTCTGCCAAAAAGCTTTAATAGATAAGGATGACTCCATAATTAGTGAATGAATAATTCATTATTACTAAATACATAATTTTGGTCCAAGATCACTTTAATTCCTGATGGTTTTACGCCATTCTGTTGAGTGAAGTTTGACCTTGGTAAAAGACTGAATTTTTACCTTGTCATGTAACATTATGGATGACAACTAGCAATAGAAACAACAAATATTCAAAAGACAGTATGTGGTGATCAGTGTAAAGGAGGGGTAAATGCTGAGCTGGTATGTACATGGAGAGGATGGGAGCCACAGCAAAGACAGTGTGTGGTGATCAGCGAATAGGAGGGGTGAAAGCAGATACATACATGGAGAGGATGGGAGCCACAGCAGAGACAGTGTGTGGTGATCAGCGAATAGGAGGGGTGAAAGCAGATACATACATGGAGAGGATGGGGGCCACAGCAGAGACAGTGTGTGGTGATCAGCGAATAGGAGGGGTGAAAGCAGATACATACATGGAGAGGATGGGGGCCACAGCAGAGACAGTGTGTGGTGATCAGCGAATAGGAGGGGTGAAAGCAGATACATACATGGAGAGGATGGGGGCCACAGCGTCCAGAGAGGCGATGAGGATTCCAATCTCACAGATCGAAACGGTCAGCAACAGAGACCATGTAGGCTCACCATTGGCCTTCCCGTGGCCAAAGATCTGCAAACCACACACACATCCAACCATCACTTCAGAAGGGCTTTCATATAACCGTCCATTTACTATATGGATGTCTATATATATGAACAATAATAAAGGCCTTGCATGACCCAGCACGTTACCAAATTGTATTTTTAATAATATTATTACAGTAAAACGTATTAGTTGAACCATGCAATCAAAGTAAATGCAGTTAAAATATGATGTATTAAAGATCTAAGATATTGTTATAGATCGAAGCCATTGAAAAGTTTAAAATCAGTAAATATCAAATTATACTGGTAGTCTTGTGGTTCCTATTGGCTGAATAGTGTGATTGACAGGCAGACTGACCCGCAGGGCGGGCACAATGCCGTCCCTGGCAATGGCCTGCATGAGACGAGGGGCGCCTGTCAAACTCTGAAGACCCGCCCCACATGTGGAGAAGAAAGAACCAATCACGATCACCCATGGTGACGGCCAGGCCAACGTGCCAATCACCAGGTTCCCATTGACCCCTTCCCCAAACCTGAGAAAGAACGAAAGACATCGTTGTAGCAACGAAAAAGAAAACAAGAAAAGAAAACTGGCATTTCATCATTTTGAGCCCTGAAGCATATATGCAGTGCATTTTTAAGCACTGATCAGGGTTTAGTTCAACGTACTATGCACTATGCAGCACATAGTTGTCGTAGAAAATACAACAACCTGTAATAAAGGTTATAGCTTGGACTTACTTGTCTCTGAGCACAACTCCCTCAATGCAGGCACCAAACAGAATCACGCTGGACATGTCTAAGAAGACACAGTCTCAGGAAAAACTCAGACACTAGTCAAAGTTAGGCTGGATCGCTAAACTCAAGTCAACATGAGGTATAGGGTTTCAACATTAAAACTGTTCAATATCCTCTGTACTCAGTATATTCAGGACTTACACTACAACCCCAAATCATACAAATATGCAGAACCGGAATCCTCCTCATTGCATATCCACTTTCAAATGTATTAATCATGTGCCCCTTAAGGCATGCCATTCAATTTGTCATTCAACTAGGAAAAGGAAGTTAGCTTCCCTCCGTATCTGATTACGGCGAGTGGGCCAATCAAGAGATTATACTCTAAGATTAGAGAGAATGATTAACAAACTGACAGTTTACCGAGAAGAGCTTCCACTTTCATATAGCTGCTGTATCCCTCAATGTCCAAAAGGGGGCAGCAGTGAGAGGTGCACTAGGGGAAACTCTGTTTATGTTTATGCAGTCTGGGTTACCTTTAGACTTAAAGTATCACTGGTTAGTTAAATATCTTATACATATAGGTATTAAATCCATTCACATCCACATGTAAGATGGTCTAAATACAAGGGCGTTTGTGTTGGACATTGGGCGGGCTGCAGATAGGGGTATGTACTATTAGTCACCCCCGTAATCTCTACCCTTGTCTAGATATCACCTTTTGTGTAGGCAAAGCCTGGTGCCAATGTGTGTTAGATCTAGTTGTTGTAACTATATAGGATACAGACAGTGGAGGTGGTGGTGATGGCAGCAATGGTGCCGATGGGGATCGACTTCTGTGCATCACGCAAGTCCCCAGAGCGGTTGGAACCAGCCATGATCCCTAGACGGATGGATGGACGGACGGACAGACAGACAGACAGACAGACAGACAGACATCAGTTGAGTTGCTGACAGGTTGTATTAACAGACACAGCTCGGCCTCAGCTCCAGAATGACAAAAAAGAAAATCTCCCTCCCAAACATTTATGTGATGAGTCAGTCATTTCATAATTCAACATCTGATTCCAGCGCAAACTCTGATTCCTTATTGACATCGCACGGACCCAGATTTGAAAAGACTCAGATGGCATTCAAAAAGCCACTCCTGACTCACACGATGACTCTAAGCTGCGACAGGATGAGTGGGGGTGGAGCGGGTGGAGCTCTGACCTGTGACGGAGGGGAAGTAGATCCCCACCAGCAGGGTGAAGAAGCTGGTGATGTCGGCCATGACGTAGCGGTTGGAGTTGGTCTGAACGTCGTCGACGCTCTCCACCGACTCCATCCCAGACTTTGCCACCAGGTCCCCCTTCTCGTAGTAGTTACCAAACAGGTTCTCTGTGAGAGCGAGAGAGAGAGAGAGAGAGAGAGAGAGAGAGAGAGAGAGAGAGAGAGAGAGAGAGAGAGAGAGAGAGATAGAGAGGGAGAGAGAGGGAAGGGGAAGGAAAAGATGGAGAGAGGGAGAGCGAAAGAGATAGGGAGGCAGAGAGAGAGAAAGAGAGAGAGTTTAGAGAGAGAGAGAGAGAGAGAGAGAGAGAGAGAGAGAGAGAGAGAGAGAGAGAAAGGGAGAAAGGAGGGAGGGTCAGGAAGCAAAACATGCGGACAAAGAGGGAGAAAAGGGGAAGAATGAGGAGGAGGAGGGGGGACAAGAACTTTTAAAAACAAGAGCAGTCTTTCAGAAGGTGCTGATGAAGCAGTGCCTGAAGGTAAAGCAGTAGAAGCAGGGTGCCTGAAGGTAAAGCAGTAGAAGCAGGGTGCCTGTGTGATCAAAACAGTCTGCTGTAAAACCCCAAAAAGGTCTAAATAATTTAGTAATAAAACTACATGAAGCAGAAATGTCAGGAAACACGGTGTGTGTGCGTCTGTGTGTGTGTGTGTGTGTGTGTGTGTGTGTGTGTGTGTCTGTGTGTGTGTGTGTGTGTGTGTGTGTGTGTGTGACCACTAACCGCTAAAGATGCCGCTGGCGACTCCGGGAATCCCTTGAAGGCGCGTGATGTTGTTGGCAGCAAAGTAAGCGTCGCAGGTGGCGTTGAGGTACGGCGTGTCACAGAACAGCCTCCACAGCTGGGTGGTGACCGTGCCGTTGCTGCTCTCCACCGTCTTGGCGCACACGTCAAAGTTCTTCCACACCAACGTCCGGTTCCCCAAAATACACACTCTGGGGAGAGGAGGCAGGGCAAGTTTGGCACAAAGTTTAAAAAAAATAAGTTTGGCACTTATAGTTACGGAATTATATTTCAGTCAGGACAACTTACGATAGGTTTAACAATTTATTGCAATACATAGTAATACATTGAAGTATAGCGTCAAGGGTCTGCTGCTCTGATTGCTTCCCCGCACAGGGTCTTATACAAATGCTAAGTGAACAACCATTGGTAGGGAGCAGATATCTGCAGAATCCCCCATCGGATACTGTGCAACAGACCCTAAATAGGTGGAGGCTAGGGCGGATGTGGGCAGCAGCAAGAGCAGGAGCATAGTGTGGTGCAGCAGTGAGCGAGCAGTTGTAGGAGCAGTGTGGTGAGTGACTGCAGTTTAGTAGGCCGTGTTAAACTACTGAACGAATGCAACTGGTTGATTGATGTGACGTGGATAAATGCTGTGTCTGAGTTGCCTGCCTAAACTAGCTCTGCAAAGGCATCGCATCACTTGTCTGAGGTTATGACTGTGAGTTTGCTTGTTTGTGTGTGTGAGTGAAGGTCTTCATGAGTGAGTTAGGGTTATGGTTAGTATTGTTCTGGACATAAAAGATGATATGTGAGTAATTATTGCTTTGGTTTAAATGGTGATTACATAATGACGACGGTACAAATGAAAAACACATACGGTAAATATATATATATATATATATTGCTTGACTGATGAGCAAACACTGCTAACATTTGCTATGAGAATGTGTTTGTGTGTGTGTGTGTGTGTGTGTGTGTGTGTGTGTGTGTGTGTGTGTGTGTGTGTGTGTGTGTGTGAGTGTGTGTGTGCATGTGTGAGTGTGTGAGTGTGTGTGTGTGTGTGTGTGTGTGTGTGTGTGTGTGTGTGTGTGTGTGTGTGTGTGTGTGTGTGTGTGTGTGTGTGTGTGTGTGTGTGTGTGTGTGTTGCTCACGGGAAGTCGGGCGCGTCGATGCCAGTCTTGATGACGCCGGCGTACACTGCCAGGATGGACAGGATGACACAGGCCAGGAAGACCAGGGCCAGCTTGTTGACATACTTAACGCCCACAAACACCACCAGGGCCATGAAGGTCAACACAATGGTGCCATACACACGCATGTTGTTGAGCAGAGCCGCCTCGGCCTCCGGCCCCTCCAGACCCTCCAGAGGGAAGATGGCCGCCTGTGGCACAATGTAGATCTGGACGGCGAGAAAAATAAATAAATATAGATACTGTATTACTGTTCTGAAATCTGTTTATTTTTGGTTGTCTCTGTACTGCACGGGACATTTAAAATGAAGAAAAAATAAACAGGAGAGACGCGGGAGACACAGGTAGCACATTTCACAATGTTATTTTCCTCATCTGTTTTTTTGTTTTGCAAGCAAGGCAATTGAGGGTTGTATTCAGCAAAACATTAAAGGGTGACCAATCTGGTATATTAAAACCACAACATCAGATAGGATTTGGAGAATGAACAGAACACAGCTTCTAGTGCAATAAACACTGAGCGTAAATATCGATTTCAATGGCGGAGAAATATCTAATATATTCTAGAGCCACATAGGGGTTTGGATAAGGAACTGAAACCACATCGACTGCTATGCAGTTAGCTTTATCTGGAGCAGGATTCATTTAATATAGCAAATATGTTCTCCCAGTTAATAATGCTCACTGTTACAGTATTGATAACTAAGAACTTACTTACTTTAAATGACAAAGAACAAGAAATGGAAATATAGAAAGAGAGTTTATAGAGTAAGACTGGTGGAGAGAGAGAAAGTAAGAAAGATTGTGTGTGTGTGTGTGTGTGTGTGTGTGTGTGTGTGTGTGTGTGTGTGTGTGTGTGTGTGTGTGTGTGCGCGTGTGTGTGTGTGTGTGTGTGTGTGTGTGTGTGTGTGTGTGTGTGTGTGTGTGTGTGTGTGTGTGTGTGTGTGTGTGTGTGGACAGACCAGTGTAGTGTGAAAACATGGAGCAGGACAGTCCTATTAACCCTCTTCAAATGGAGCTTGAAGTTACACACATACAACGCGACTCCCATTTGATCTCAGTTTAATTGAACAACTCAAGCATGAGATTAATATTTCTAAATGAATTACCAACCTCCTATCACAGGCCAATCTAAAAATAGTCCTATGGTTGATAAAATAATAAAACCCCTAATTGATCCTTCAGCTTCTGTCAGGATGTAATCTAAAGTGCAATAGGAATAGGGAGGGAGAGAGGCTTGGAGGCTAAGAACATGGCCTGGACCTTACGTGGTCTAAAGTTTCACAAGTAGTCCCTCCGCATACACAGTTAATAGGCACAAACCTA
>JAPMUY010003940.1:140000-142500 GCA_026901105.3 Galaxias olidus
GGGTGCCCCAGCTTCCAACGCGCTCACCAGCTAAAAAGCAGATTAAGACTCCTCACCATCTGTCTCTGTCATTTGAGACATAACAGCAGACAGCATACCGATGTGACCAGCATGCCACCACATTCCTTTCTCTCTCTCTCTCTCTCTCTCTCTCTCTCTCTCTCTCTCTCTTCTCCCAGACGGATCACTGGAGAGGATGGAATAATCGCCCAATCCTGGTGTCTCAAACTAGTTAAGCCGCCAATTCCTCGGCGATCTCCAAGAGTCGACAACATGGAATTAGAGACAGAAGGGCCTGTTTCACACTGCTGTAGGAGCTTTCTCTCCCCCCTTCTCCTCGGGCTTTGCCGCTTCGTTTCACTCGCAGTTTATTTTGTTATTTCTCTTCGGACCAGTGCGCTTATGTTTGGCCAAAAGGTCTCAATCTCATCCACAAGAAATGAATGTCATTGACGGTCCTCCCCCGTTTCAAACTCAAATGAAGAGACGTCTTTGTTGTTTTGCCTTTTTGTTTGCGAGCAGTGCTCGTACACTTGGCTGGCCTTTGGGCGACCTTGCATGGAGTGGAGCTGAAATTGCTTTTGACGGGCGCCGAGGTTTTCCCCCGGCCCTCGGAGAATGTTCCATTACATGAAGCGGCCACTACAGTTAGTTTGTCCCCTGAAGGGTACCCTGATCACCTGCACCTGGCACTGGGCGGACACAGCAGCCAGCCAGCCAGCCTCCCTACAGAGCCCTCTGCAGGAGACGTCCATGATGGGGAAAGGTGAGTGGACAGGGGAGGTCACCCTCCTAACCCTGGGCATGATCAAAACCCTCGCGTGGCTGCCGACCTTACCTGTCCACCTGACACGCACACGGACACGGGCGAACGAGTGAGAGGGAGAGAGAGAGAGGCACAGAGAAAGAAAGAACGAAAGACCGATATGGAAAGTCAGGCTGATTAAGAGGAGGGAGAGAGAGAAATGGCACGATACCAGGAAGACAATAAGAGAGGGGGATGAATAAACAGGCAGATGGAGATAGATAACGAGAGAAAATAAGTTGGAGAATAGAGTGAGAGAAATAGAGAGGGAGGGAGTGAGGAAAAGAGAGAGGGAGAGAGAGAGATAGCGAGAGAAAGAGAGAGAGAGAGAGAGAGAGAGAAAGAGAGAGAAAGAGAGAGGGGGGTCATTAAAAGAGAGACAGTGCTGGAGATCCCGCCAGAGACATCCTTAGCATTTAAATGAGACGGGGCTGAGGGCACGGGAACACACAGCCTGAAAGTAACGCCTCGGGCCAAACAGACGACGGCTTTCCATCCCATAATATCTTAAGCTCTATTTTAGCCTTCATTACCAGCACGGCTTAAAATACACAGCGTCACTGTGTGTACTGACAAACCCTGAATAGCTCATTACAACACTTGGAATAAATGGACGGATGGTTGGATAGAGGGATGGATGGATGGATGGACGGAGGGATGGATGGATGGATGGAGGTACAGGATTTAATGGGCCCACACCTCGAGAGACGTGTAACAGAAAACCACGCACACCCACACGGCTACCTGCAATTTATAGCCGAGAAATGTCTCATTATTGTTTTTGTCTAAATATTCCATCAGGGAGACATGGAGGAGGAACGGGATGGAAATGGCAGCTGCGATCGAGCCCCTCGTAGATTGTGCTGTGAGCGCAATAATCCGTGCATGATGAGGGTACATGAATAATACATACCCTAATGCTTAGACGGAATATTACTCTCAAACATAACCGTGTATGTGTGTGTGTGTGTGTGTGTGTGTGTGTGTGTGTGTGTGTGTGTGTGTGTGTGTGTGTGTGTGTGTGTGTGTGTGTGTGTGAGAGAGAGAGAGAGAGAGAGAGAGAGAGAGTTTGTGCGTGTCTCTGTATATGTGTGGGAGTGTTGTGGCTGCATGTCAATGAATCCCTATGTAATAGCTGGCTGCCTCCTCCCACGACCCTGTCGATCAATCTAAGACGATAACACAAGGATCACTCCCGCACAAGTCCAACACACACACACACACACACACACACACACACACACACACACACGGACAAGGTGTCCCTGTAGTTGTGTGTATCTGACGAGTGGGGGTCTCGGCCCTTGTCTCTGGTGGTGGGAGTGGTTATGTCTTATGTAAGGAGCTCTAGGGGGAAAGGAAGGTGGGCTCCTCACACACGGATCACACTGAAGCCCCATCGCCCCAAGGCTTTACAAGCAGTCGCTTCACTGACATATACCTAGTGAGAGAGAGAAAGAGAGAGAGAGAGATATTGTGACAGTGTCTTTTTGGGTCTTTATGGTTTTGTCAGTGTGAGTACAGTATGTGCGCTGAGGCAAATTCTCCATTGTTTTAGTGTGTGTACATTTCCCAGTGTGTTCATGTGTATGACTTTATTTTCCACAGATGTCAGAACGTCAGAACAACCTTTGATCTTTGATTTATTTTCTTTAGTCGGTCAGGACGACAAATTATAAGGTTAGTTTTTTTTTT
>JAPMUY010003940.1:145000-152500 GCA_026901105.3 Galaxias olidus
TTCCTGGTCAAGGACGAGTTTGCCAATAAACTGTAATAGTCCCAATAGCCAGTCTAGATCCAGTCCCCTGAGAGAGGGAGCGCAACCGACGCACACTGCAAACTGCTGCTCCTAACTGCTCCAACGCAGGCTGAAGAACAGCTTGTATGATAGAATTGCACGTTTGTTGGGAAATACATTTGGGATTGTGGCACGAGATTTTTATTTATGGAGAAATGCTTGTCCTGATTTTGTAACGTGCATGTTGATGATGGTAATTTTGGTCCTTCCCCACTCGGATTTCAGGTCTTAAAAAATGTAAATCTGCATTTAGGATGCAGCTCAGGGAAGGTGGTCACAGGTATCTTGGCAATTGAGAAACACAAGTATACTAACATCCTCAATTGGTTGTGTGTTTTGACTTTCAAGAGAGATAAAGTGGTTGTGAGGGCAACACAAATAACAATAGGTCATTCTACAAGCTCTGTGAATCACTTTATAAACGGAGCTGCAATCTGGCCTTCGGGGGACCAAGGACCAAATTAGTTTGCTTTTGCGTCTCATCAAATGTCGTCTTACTCGGCCACTGTTCACAGATCCAGGTCAGGTCGAACAATCCGTCGTCTTCTGACAATAATAACAACTTGTGTTAAATAGAGTTAAACAATGTGTTAAATAGGGTTGTCATATAAATTCAACTACAGATGACTAGGCAACCTTTTTTACCTCAGCTCGATAGGAGACTATTTCAATCACAGATATTTTCTTGAGAAAAAAATCTGAAAATAGGAAACTAACAGTCTAAAACCGTGATCTATTTTCAAACATCCTGGGCCAACATTTTAGCAAATCCAAAGTAAAGTCTTAATAAGGGTAACAGTATTAATAAAAAATGTATTTAGGCTTAAATGGCAGCAGATGTTTGGACGGTACAAACTTACTAGCCAGAAAAGACTTTCAATCAAATCAGAAGCAAACGCAGGTGTCCAGAAGAAGTGAATTAAATGAATAACATTATGCTTCGAGACTTGGCGATCCGACCACGCAACGTGATTTGATTAAAGGGGCTTGGCATACAATATTAACAAGGAGCTGTGTGAGTTTCACCGACATAATTATATTGTATTTTCCCTCTGAAAAACAACACGCCGGGTACACACACTGAGCCTTAATTAGTGAGTTTATCACGTCTGAAATACTGAAGCAACTCAGCCGTACTCCATTAACAAATGCCCCAAAATAGCTTCTAAAATTATTTTTGTAAACAATACTTGTCACCAACTTGACTTAACTTGATAACATAGATCAACATAGTGAATCCGCAGTGCTGGAATACAAACTCCTGCAAAAATATTAAATATTCAAAACTCAAATGTATATATAACATAATATATATAATATATATGTTAATATAATACATTATGTATATCTATCTATCTATCTATCTATCTATCTATCTATCTATCTATCTATCTATCTATCTATCTATCTATCTATATATATACTGTATATAATGTGTGTGTGCATATATATGTATATATATATACACGCGTATATACGTATATATACATACAGTATGTATTATATATATCTATATATATCTATATATATAATGTGTGTGTGTGTGTGCATATATACATATATATATATATACATATACATATATATATATACATATACATATATATATCTATATATATATATATATATGTATATATATATACATATACATATATATATCTATATATATATATATATATATATATATATATATATATATATATACATATATATATATATATATATATATATATATATATATATATATATAGATATATATATATATATATATATATATATATATATATATATATATATATATATGTATATATATATATATGTATATATGCACACACACACACACATTATTATACTTACCCTATATTGTTTAATCGTTTTCGTCTTTAGTCTATTTTTCCTTACATGTTAGTTCACACAGCAGGAGGTATTTTTTCCCCCAGACACTCTCTCCTCTTAATCAAAGATCAAAACAGCGGCTCTTCAGGTGGCGTGTGAATGCGACGTAGAACAAGCCTCGTTTGTCTCTGTCAGCTCTCTCTCTCCATATGGTAATGACTTGCACAGTCTGCCTGTTGTTTTCCGCCGTGCAAATGCGGTAGCAACTGGAGGGCTGTGCCCTTCGGCGAGTGGTTTAAGAAGCTTTTTCATCATTGTCAATCTGGCTGAGATCTCCAGCAAAAAAAAAGATAATCAAAACACAGACAGTTCTCTAACTATTGACGTTAATAGAAGTCTCACAGACCTTTGTCACGTGTTTACCAATGAGAAAGACAGAGACAGAAAAGACTCTGCTGTATGAGACAGACAACTTGAGTCAGGCATTTTCCCGATTTACTTTGTGTCATGAATTCAGCTTCTTCCGAAATGTGAGCATTTGCATAATCCTCACTCAATTTTACCGATGTAATGTAGCTGGATATAGCCCACGTCATTGCATAAATTGCACTTTGGGTGTTTAGTAATGATTTCATTATGCAGGCAAGCAGCCACAGTGGTGCGCCACTTCATGGACTGATTATTTGAGTCTGCATGAAGCAATTAAGACAAAGACATGGAGAGGACATGTATAGGAGATGCTCTGGTTCATTTCAATTGAGGACCAGTTTTGCTCAAGCAAATAAACAACGGGTTCAGCAAGCAAACAGTAGCGTCGCATGTCGCCACAAAGTACATTAGAGAAGATTGTATAACAAGAGTGTTAAGTCGTCGGATAATCATCAGTGCTACCCCACTTTGTTATACTCGAGAGTATAGCTCTTTTGGCCCCTGTCATATTCTACTCTGGCCGTCCCTCCACGCCGTATATCACAGCTGTAATTAAGCCTGCAGACGTTCCATTAACATCTATAGGACTGGCAGGCCCCCTTTGGGGCAGCTCCTGTGCAATACACAGAGCAGATTAGCAGTCAGGTGTTGCAGACAATAAGGCAGGTCCTGCCATCAGCACTTTGAGTGTTGCAACTAAAAACCTGCTGCCGCAGCAGAAAGCCGAGACAGGAAATGGGAGCCGGGGTCAGGTTCTAAAAAACAAGTACCTTTATTAGATGTGACCGCACAGCGGTGGAACACATTTACATAGCGAACAATAGCGCTTGTAACACCCCGCAGTGAGGCGGAGGCTCAGGGAAGGTAATGGGTTTTCAAGGTGGGTCCTTACAAAGCGGGATGAATTCTAAATGGCTTCAATGACTCTTTTTTTTTTATTTTCTCGCTCAGGCTTTGATGTTGAAGGTAAGTGTGTAAAAAAAACAAAAAACTCACAGACTCTTTTGTGGCACAGCTTGTCCTTTTGCAGCTTCTTTTTTTTTAGAAGAGTGATCAAAAACCAATTTCAATGAGAAAATGTCTCTTACACAAGATTACACTAAAATAGGGTTTCTAGTCAATACAGTGTATTTAAGATTAAGAAGAAAAAAGTTTCAAAAACAACGACCATAACGAGGACAGAAGAATTAAAGACGTACCACAGCTAGTCATGCGCAAAACTAAAATGTCCTCAAAATATAAAAAAAGAAATGTTTTCAGCAACATTACCGGTAAAGACCACAGCAGTGCATGGAGGGGGGTACACCTACGAGGACAAACAGTTCTTATCCTAGCGCACGGCATGGCCTCGTGTGTCAAGCCCAGTGTTAGATTGGCTCTGATGTATCAACAAATCAAACAAACATCCATCCTTCAGACTGCACAAAAGAAGGTGGTGGGTGAGGGGGGTGGGCGGTATGCAATTCCCTTCAAACCTTTGA
The DNA here is from genome assembly GCA_026901105.3 of Galaxias olidus. NCBI lineage: Eukaryota > Metazoa > Chordata > Actinopteri > Galaxiiformes > Galaxiidae > Galaxias > Galaxias olidus. Next base: position 148,807 of record JAPMUY010003940.1, read on the forward strand.
TTTTTCATAAGATCACACCACCCACCCATTGTGACGGGACAAAACGTCTAGCTCTAGAGTCTGCAACGAGAGAGAGAGAGAGAGAGAAACATAAACAAAAGTTGAAATTGGCATTGGGGATTGAGAACGATTCTAATGAGTTTACACAGAGAAATAGCCAGAGCAGATGGGACGAGGGTGTGTGTATTGGATCAATGGGGCTGCTGGGAATAAAACCAATGTTTTTCCAAAGGTCCACTCCACTTCTCCATTCTGCATTCAATTGGCGTTTCATTTGTAGGGCCAGGATTGCAATTACTGGTAACAAATCACAAAATGGGTTAGGATAGAGAGAAAGAGAGGGAGGGGGCACAGATACAGTGAAAGAGAGTAAGAGAGAGAATGAGAATGTTAGAGACAGAGAGAGAGAGAGGGGTGGGGAGAGTTAGTAATCCTGTTTAATGGTCTGACATCCAGTAGTGCGATGAGTGATTTCCCCCGAGACTTGGCTAGTGCGAGGCGAGGGAACATTGACTGCTGCACAGCCACAGGTAGCTGGAGGGAACAGCTGCCCAACGGCCCCCTGGGAGTTGTAGTCTACCCTGTTTTGAGGGAGCCGGCTCAGGTGTGGTGGTTGGTCTCGAAGCAGGACTACTCCATCCATCCATCCATCCATCTAACCAGCTGCTGTTTCTACGGAGACCAGGCTCCCTGGTTGCCCCCCCTCCACACACACACCCCCCTCACCAACACACACACACACACACACACACACCCTAACAGCCCTCTTCACCAGACCAATCAGCCCTTCTGCGGGTCTGGGAGACCTGGTCCCCAGTGCCACCTGGGAGCACTCTGCCAGGGTGCCTGGCCTCCTCAGCAGCCACCTCCAGACTACTTTAGCCCTCCTCCAAACCATCCAATCATATCTGCTCCGGGAGAGAACACTGCACAGGACCCCTGGCACCTGAGACCACTTTACAATGCTGCTTGCTGCGTCATACACATTTCTTCTTTTCCAGCCTTTTTTGTTGTTGGTGGTCTTCTCTGCTGTCAGTGATCCCTCTTCTTACTGCTTACTTGGTTTGTTAATTCTTCCCCCTCAATACTCACCTCGCTCCTCTTTGACCCTCTCAAACACACACATATTGTCTTCTTTCTTTCCCTTCTTGTTAAGACTTACAAATGATTGGCTGAAGGCACTGCAGCACTTTCTAGCAGTCATTGAGTTTGGATCGAAATGGGGGGTGGGGTGTAAAAAGAAAAGTTGATCACCTCGGCTGGCTTTGTGGGAGTCAAAATGAAAAAAATAATGATGTAGGTAAAAAATAAGAGGAGCGCCGAAGAGCGGACACAGGGGGAGGAGAGGAGGGGATTCGGGGAGTTGGCAGCTGGTAATGCTGTCTTCACGCTCCACCGGCCAAACAGAAGCTGATGGGGCAAATGTGTTGGCGCTCAGGTATGCTGCATTATTAAGACGACCGAGACGAGACGAGAGGGCAGGCCGGCCAACACGGGACACAGTGGTGTGAGAAAAGTGTGTGTGTGTGTGTGTGTGTGTGTGTGTGTGTGTGTTTGTGTGTGTGAAATTGAGGAGAAGATTAGAGTGAGAACAGAGATGAAAACTTAGGTAACACAAAAGAAGAGGTGGAGAAAAGCTAGAGAGCTTGACCGTCGAGCAAATCGGTTTCCCTCCCCACAGAAAACAGACTGGCAGTCAAAAGGGCGCATCATGTTAAACCAGACCCATATCCACCCACTGGTGCTAACCAGGGGCATTCAAGAACGAAAAAGTGTGATGCTATGATGGGTGGGTGGTGATTCTCGCTCCGCAGCGACGAGAGTGTGTGAGCTACTGTAAAGTGGAGCCATACGCAAGCTATGAAACCTCCGCTTAGCTCCGTTACCAAGCCAACAACGTCAACCGGAGAGATCGCTAACGTGAAGTGACAATTAATCAAGACACAACCTTTAGGAGGTCGACGGCATCAATACTGATGGCATACACCCTACTGATGAAGGAAGGGAGAAGGGAGGGATGGAGGCTGACATGGAACGAGACAGGGAGAGTGGGAGGGAAGGTTGGAGGGAGGGCAGTAAAGGCTGAGGGAGTGTGAGGACAGAGCGATCGTAAAACGTAATGGCTTGGATGGGGAAAAGCATAAAGAGATCTTTATCACAACGCTGCATAACACTTAATATAGATTTGGACCATAGCATTAAAACACCTAGAAAGAGCACATCTTATATGCCAAATAAACTGCATGTTGTCTCCATGGGACCAATGAAAAAAAGTCTTTATTGAGCCTTTAAGCAAGTGACCCACAATGCATTTCTCACGCTGCTTAAAGGGGGGAGAACTCCTTGGTGTGTGTCAATGACTCAAATATGGCACCAACCTGCTCGCACAGTCATATGTCATTAGGAACTCTCTCCATTCATTCACGCTCGCACCAATCAGATGTGAAGGGCCAATCTCTAGCCAATCAAAGAGGAAAACGTTTTCGACAGGGGAGCTCTTCTGTGGGTGTTTTGTGGTGACCTGGTTGACCTCCAGAGACTAATGGAGGATGTCAGAGTGTAGTCAAAGCTTGGATCCCTTAGTGTCTTCTCTCTTACACTGAGGCACAGCCACACCGCTCCAGGGATTACAAGGAGATAGGAGTTCAGAGAGAAAAGGGAGATGGACAAGGGCAAGGGAAGAGAGAGAGAGATAGCTAGATAGATAGATAGCTAGATAGATAGCTAGATAGATAGATAGATAGATAGATAGATAGATAGATAGATAGATAGATAGATAGATAGATAGATAGATAGATAGATAGATAGATAGATAGATAGATAGATAGATAGATAGATAGATATGCGATGGACAGACAAACATACAGAGAGAGTGAGAGAGAGAGAGTGAGAGAGAGAGTGAGAGAGTGAGAGAGAGAGAGAGAGAGAGTGGGAGAGAGAGAGTGAGAGAGAGAGAGAGAAAGAGAGACACAGAGAGAGAGAGACAGAGAGAGAGACACACAGAGAGAGAGAGAGAGACAGAGAAGGGGGCTGAGGGGAGACTATGAATCTGTGGAAGCGGTGATATGGTGCCACAGGCCACCTTAATGAAAAGCCCCTCGTGGTGACAAGAAGGAGATTGCCCGCTGGAACGAGGGCTGCTGATTGGAGGAGCAGCTGCTGGCTGCGGAGCTAGCGACCCGCCTAATTAAAGTGTTGAAAGGGGTGCATCCATGACACGGCAAGTCTCTCTCTCTATGTCTCGCTCTCTCTCCCTGTCTCCCCCCCCCCCCCCCCCCCTCTCTCTTCCACACCTTCAGACACCTCTCACATGTCGAGACGCAGGGAGGATCAGGGGCGTAGAAGCAATTATGGAAGATGTCTGTTCAATTCTACAACTGTCAAACTCAAATAACCCTGTCCCCTCGGATAGTCTGCCACCACAGAAAGACAGTGAGATCTGACTGATACAGGTTTTTTTGCGGGGTGGTGGTGGTGGTGGTGTGTGCGTGTGTGTGTGTGGGGGGGGGGGGGTCTTTGACTCGATCAAATATTTACTCTCGGCCCAAGTTGAGGTTTTACCCTGTCAAAATCCTGAGTATTTTCTCTTTTATTGAATTAAGTGTAGAAAAAGACACATCAAATCAATCATTTGGGAGCAGACCAAAACAAAAACTCAAAGAGCCCTTTTCCTTATCCAAGCAGGGGAGACTGC
>JAPMUY010003940.1:157500-165000 GCA_026901105.3 Galaxias olidus
AACCCTGAACAATAAGTTGGAATAAAAACAACGCGCAAGCATAATTTTCTGTAGATCCTTGAGGACCAGTTTGATGTTGTCTCAATCATCGTTTATTTTAAGTGTCCACACAAAGTCACAGAGGAGGGCTTGGTGGTGCGAAGTATTTGACTTCGTTTTATTGATTTTTCTGGAGACAGAAGAGGATCTCCAGCCAGCCTCTCTCCTTCTCGCGCTCTCTCTCTCTCGCGCTCTCTCTCTCTCTCTCTCTCTCTCTCTCTCTCTCTCTCTCTCTCTCTCTCTCTCTCATGTTTACTTAACCGAAGAGCTAAGTTAACAGAGGCACAGGGACCCCTTACTGAGTGTGTGAATGTGTGTGTGAGTGTGTGTTTGTATGTTTGGTTAGATTTTCTTTAATTTGCAGCATCAACAGCTCCCATACCATACCAGTGACATTCACACCAAATGGGAGGTTACTCAAAGCAGGAAGTGAGGTAATAGGCAAATATCAAACATTATTTTCTAGACTTAGTTTTGCAGCACTGAGACATAACTTAAGAACTTAATAAATTGTTGAAATGTCAAATAAAACCAAAGCAACATCTAATGAGACTTGAGTAAACATGACTGTCCAATACAATTACTCTGTTTGTATGAAGCCAACAAATCATACAGTTTTATCTCTTAAATTACAAGAGATGGTGCTTGCACTGGCAGACCTAACCCTGTCGGCATAGGACCACCTCAGCCTCCAGACGTCCAATACGCAGACACAGGTAGACGTCACCACAACGGCACAAGAATACTTTGTTCCTTTTAGAGGATTGACCTGACTGAAAGATTGACCTCACACACACCACAGCCATTGTGTGCCGTAAGGACCATTCAGCTCCCTGGCTCTGGATGCGCCCACCATCGGCTGCCTACACAGGCTCATAAATAAACACATCCTCCTCCTCCTCCTCCTCCTCTCTGTCCTTCTCTGGCCCTATTAGGAAATAAATGGTACGGAAATTGTTTAGAGGAGAGAGAAAAAAAGGTACAATGCTTGTCTCTGGTGCGGCAGCGGAAATGGTATATTTATTCAGACAAGAATGTGTCTGTACCTATTATGCAAAAAAAAATTAATAAATAAAGTCTGACTTAAGGCTAGGATGCAATGGGCCAACAGTCTGGCAAAAAAAGAGGGTATTTCGCTTTTGCCGCCTCAATGATAAGCAATGCATCTTTATTCATTAAAGTGTACATACAGTTCTCTCTCTTATGTATTACTACCTCTCTGTCCCTCTCTTTCCTTGAGCCCCTTTTCTATATTTAATCTCTCGGTTCATCTGCCTCTTTCATACATGCATTGTATTTCCACATTTACAGTGAGCACCCAAACTGCTGATAGCAAAACGCAATAACAGTGTGGTGTGTTCGCATTGCAAGTGCTGGCAGCAACAAAAGCCTGCTACCTTATCAGTACGTGTGCTGGCATTTGAGCTCAATATGAATTTGAATGCGGCTTTGCCACAGAGGTTACTACGCCTTTGACATGGTCCCTTCCCGTCTCCTCAGCACATTGACAGGAGGGCTCCTCCACTGATTGGATGGGGAGCCGCCAATGCCGCCAGCAGCCCATTGGCCAACAACAGGGGAAGGGCAGAGGAAGCGAGTGCACATCTTTTGGAGAGAGAGAGAGAGAGAGAGAGAGAGAGAGAGAGAGAGAGAGAGAGAGAGAGAGAGAGGGAGAGCGCTGTCGTGTTTTTAGTATGTTGACCCCACCTGCCCGCTAGCTGGCTGCTTGGCATACGAGGGTGTCTGATGGTTAGATGATGAATGGCTGCCGCAGCGCTAGCCGAGCACGTCAACTCTAATTTCAGTCGAAACGTCGACCCCCGCTATGTCTTCCCAGCATCCCCTCTCTCCCTCTGACATCTGGCAGAGGTGTTTGCACTGAGGCAAAGTCTGGCGGAGACATAAGATTCAAGCAACCCTCAATTCTCCATTTGTTAAGACTTTAGAAGGGAATAAAAGAGTCACATTCAGTATTTTACTAAAGACAAGATAAAGCTTGTATAACGATGCATCCTTTCTAGGAATATAAAATAAATAGATTCAGAAAATGATAATGCACGCATATTAAAATATATATTTTAAATTAGGTTGGGGAGCCTTATTTAACCCAGTGAGCACATGCAAATCTACGTAATTGAACAGTTGAATATGAATATTTACAAAGAGTTTATTAAAAACATACATTGTACTCAATTATCTCTAAGCCCATTTGAGAAGAGAAATTAATCCAAAAGGATCTAGAATATTACAAGGAGATTGGATTCAGGATGTCTTTTTAATCAATTCCAATAAAGCAGCAATTTAAATGTGGTGGTTAAAATAATTTCAATATCAATATTTTTCAGTATCCTAACATCTTCTCTCTTTATCTCAATTTAAATCAAGTGAATACATTTTCTTCCATAATCTTGTCGTGGATCCAATCTTTACACACTCACGAGCATTAACAATCTCTCTTGGCTTTCTCATAATCTTTGTCTAACATTACATCTCATTTCTCTCATCTTCAAAGCTATACGCATGATCCTTCTATAAACCAGGATATTTTAAACGGAGAAATATATCATGTTGTTATCAGACTGACTATTACTGTACCAGCCATGCAATATATGAATAGTATATTCCATCCTTACGATTCATCTGTAGGGGACAAAATGTTTTTACCACAAAGACCCATGCCATTCGTACCTTTTTTAACCTATCGAGACTTTATCTCCGAAAAAAATACCTCCGTAGTAGTAGGGCTACCCCGGCCAGTGATGGCAGGGCCAAAGAGCTTTGGCCATGTTTAATTCAAAAGATGCGGTAGTCCCCAGTCAGCCAACCTGACAGACAAGATATCGAGGAAAGAGGGGGCGGCGGTAAAGCAGTTAGCCGCGTCCAGACCGCTACATGGAGCCCCAGCTGAGCTTGGCTATCAGGCTCCCCCAGGTAATGGACCTCCTGTCTGGGTAAAAGGTGAGCAGGTGGAGGATACCTAGCGTAGCTTGTCTCTGTCAATCCAGAGCCCGCTTAGGCCCGTTGCATTCACAGAGCAATGGCTGGCTGTAGGGGCTAGTCAGCCAGTCCACTAGCTAGCGAGCTACAATGCTGCTGGGATTGGTAGGCTGTGGAGCTTGACAGAGCTTGAGGGAGGAAAAGGTAGAAAAAAAGATGGAGGGAAGGAGGGAAAGCAGGGCTAGAATGAGTAGTGTTGGGAATGGTGAAGAAAGAAAAGAAAGAGATGTTGGAGCAAAAACAATGGGGGTTGGGAGGGTTACTTTAAAATACATGTCATTATGATCATTGATCACATATTTTAAAAGTGTAGTAGTTATTGGTTTTACCCTCTGCATATTTAATGTAATCCTTCCAAGTAATTACAGCATTTACCAAAAGTATCAGTACTCTGACGATGATTTGATAATCTAACAGAATACAGTGAGGCTATTTTTTTAAATGTAAAATTCCCGAACCCTTTCACCTGTGTGTATCCCATAATAACCCAACCCCCGAGGAACATACACACAAGTGAAGTCATCGCGCTCAATGCAGAGATGGCCAATGGGTTTCGTGAGGCTCTCCGTTACGGTAAACAGATGGCAGACGAAACAGAAGAGCAGCTGCAGGGTTGGAAGACGTGCAGGAGGAGGGGATAGTCGTTGGAGACAGACACGTTTTCAGGAGGCCCTGCATTAAAAATGCACCCTAACTTCCCATATGCCAGCAAACCAATTTATCTGGGAAGGGTAATTTCCTCCCCTCCTCTGCCAGCTCTAGCCTGAGCCTGCGAGGCCAATCACTAGCTATCACACTTTTATTACACTTGGCACGTTTTTGGACAAGGTGCTTCACTGAGAGGGCTCAACCGCCTGTGACAGCAAGGGAATGAACTGCTCTGGGCAGTCTGAAATTAAAGGAGAGAGAGGGAGGGAGAGAGAGAGAGAGTAAGATAAGATAGAGTGTGTGTGTGCGAGAGAGAGAGAGAGAGAGAGAGAGAGAGTGAGATAGAGATAGAGTGTGTGAGAGAGAGAGTGAGATTGCAATATGCAGCTCTGAGAGGAAGAGTATGGGTTATCTATCCGCTGGGGTGTGATGAAGGGTACAGGCCGCTGCTCACCTACCTACCGCTCTGCCAGGTCTGCCGCTCTGATGGAATGCTGCAGCCAGGTTTGAATTAGAGCCTGTCCCAGTCCTGAATCTCCTCTATCTGCACACTGTCTATCTCAACTTACCTCATCCTTGTTTCTCGTTCCTTTCTTTTCTCGCTGGCGTTTTCTTAACATCCATCTCCTACTCTCCCTCCTCCTTTTTCTCTTCCTCTCAGTTTCTCACTTATCCCTTGTTTCCTTCATCTTCTCCCCCCCCCCCCCCATTCTGCCCCACCCCTCCCCAACCCCACACCATCACCAGTACACTCTTGTCATGTATTACCTCTCCAGGCCTGCCCCCCCCCCTCCCCCAAGTCCATCCGTCTCTCCTCTGTGTAAGTATAGCCCCCAGCCCGATGACAGCAGAGGGGATCTACTAGCCCTGAGTCCTGCCGACACAGAAAACCCATCTCACCATGAAGAGAGACAGGAGAGGAGGTGTGAAATCCTTTCAGTGGGGACCAAGGAGAGAAGTCGAAAGAAAACCAGGGGGGATGGAGAGGGGAAAATAGAAGTATGGATGATGGGATGTGAAAAAGAGAGCAAAGTAAAAAGGCCCTTCTCGAGGGAGATTATAGAACGGGCCCATGGAACACGCTCACTGTGCGCGCATGCATGAGAACTAACATGGGCCTTAAGTGGTGCTGTCAATGTTATTTTTGGACGTGTGTGTGTGTGTGTGTGTGTGTGTGTGTGTGTGTGTGTGTGTGCGCGTGTGTGTGTGTGTGTGTGTGTGTGTGTGTGTGTGCGCATGCGTGCGTGTGTGTGTGTGTGTGTGTGTGTGTGTGTGTGTGTGTGTGTGTGTGTGTGTGTGTGTGTGTGTGTGTGTGTGTGTGTGTGTGTGCTTTTGCATTTATGTGTGTGAGCTGTTCATTTCATAACTGTCCATTTGAGTTCAAAACATCCTTTTAAGTCGACCGGCAAAACTCACATCATTGCACTATCCACCCCCTCTGCACCTGTGTGTGCTTTTCCATCATAAGCCCAATTCAAAACGACCCATATTTATTTGTCAGAGGAAGCAAAATGCAATACCATGTAAAAAAAATGAAATAAAAATTCAATAAAAGATCTGTCCAGTTCGGGGAATCAAAATCCAAACGAAATCTCAAAACTAACTACAACTGCGTTTCAGTTAATCTGAAAGCCAGCATCCATGCCCAGCAGCGGATCACTGAACACAGGGACACAGCAATCCAATCAGGACGGTTTTGAGAGGCCACCAAACTCAGACATGGTCATTACAACAACCACCCCCTCCCTCCCTCTCCCTTGATAAGCAGTGCTAGGGTCCAAAAAAATGCTATTTCCCTTGACCTTCAAACTACTGAAAGCTTCTGAACATTACATCGGCTCAGACCTTCCATTTCCTGTTCAATCCCCATTTATTTGACTGTAAGCTGTGTCTCCGTGACAACCCTACCTAGACAGGGCAATGAACGAAATGCCCATGATGTCTGGAGTCGATCTGGAGCTCAGAGGTAAAGTCCAAGGAAATTAGATTGAGTTATGTTGTTCAGTTAATAGATAGATAGATTGCCAATGAGGATGAGGGGAGTTTATCAGTGCACACCCACTTCATATTGTCGAAGCAAAAAATAAATAACAAACAGCTAAGAGGATGATCGAAGCATTAGGGCTTGTCCTAGGCAGACTGGCAGGTTGGCTCATGTCCTGACCACTCTTTCTCACACACACACACACACACACACACACACACACACACACACACACACACACACACACACACACACACGCACGCACGCGCGCACACACACACACACACACACACACACACGCACACTAAGTGAACTGACACGAGATTGGACCTTGTACTTCAATCTGGCCCAGCCTGATAAGACTACAGCATTCAGGATTTATCTGGGAACCTCTGTACAGGTGCATTACCTGCACTGCACAGACACTGTCCAGTCCACCTACTGATAGTCTGTGTGTGTGTGTGTGTGTGTGTGTGTGTGTGTGTGTGTGTGAGAGAGTGATTGTGTGTGAACACCCAAGGCAAATCCCGATTTTTCTTTGCAATGGTAATGGATCTTCAAAGGACATTTTTGATAAATAAATACTGAGACATTGTTTTAGATTTAGATACAGATGAGAAGTATTTTTGGAGCCTGGCTTTTTATAGAACTGCCTTCAGAGACAAAAAGAGAGACGGAGGGAAATAGAGAAAGAGAGAGAAACAGCAAAAATAAGAAGGACCTGGTGAGTGTGTATGTGTGTAAGTTTCATATGGGTTTATACATGGGTAGTATATTATACTTTGATGTTGTGCATTGCTGAAAGCTCACCATTACTACATTTAAGAACGATTTTAAACTCACATGAATCCCTCACATTATCAGTGTGATACATATAGGGACATTTTCATGCTCTAGGCTGATATCTACATGAGGGCTTTGCTAACAGTGGAAGTCCAGGCCAGGCCAACTTAACATGTCAGTAACAATGAAGGAATGACAATATTATTTTTTCTCGTTGCCGTCGACATCATCTTTTAAGGATACAAGGTTGAAGGGATTTAAACCTTTAACCTAATAACGTAGCTAATTGTCAGACAGATTACTTGAGCATACATTTAACTTATATTTGAAAGGGTATTTATTTGCTGAAATACAATTAAGCAGAAAAGTGTAAATAGAATGAATAAACTCTACGTAGGCCTGCTGTTAATATCAGGCTATTGAGACAATGTCACATTTAGGATAAATAGTATGACTGGAAACTTCACTTTAGTCACAAATATTTTTGCAAAACAAACTTGATGTCAAATTTACATTGTATTGTCTGGTGACATGAATAGTAAGCAAAAAAGAAGGGCGGTCAAAACTTCCAAATTGTACTGTAAAAGTTGTAATAACAAAGCACCACTGTAGACCTCTGGAAGGAAGCTACACAAACACTGCACTCAACGGTAAGCTCTCTAAATTTAAAGAAAACAGGATTCCCAGACGGAAAAACAATGGACATTATTATCAAGCAGGTTACCCAAGACTACACTGAGCCCAAGCTTAGAGTCTTTGAGCTCTGCACTTGTTGGTTAGATGTCTTTATTTAAAGAAAATAGACTGAATTCCCAGACAAAAAAAATAAAAGATAGACTTAATATGAAGTAAGTTACTCTGGCCTATAATGAGCCTGAGCTCATGTCATTCCTAGAAGGCCTGTATGTCCTCACACAGCAACCATTGTAAAGAGGAATCCGATGAGGAAGAGCTGATCAATGTAGGTGTTTGGTTCGTGCTCATTTGATCCAAAGCATTATGTTGACTTCTGGTTACAGTATTTCTTCTGTTTACATGGGTGCCCCTGA
>JAPMUY010003940.1:175000-187500 GCA_026901105.3 Galaxias olidus
GCTGTGAGGAGGTGATAGCACGGCATCCTCAGGCTTGAGAAAGGGGTAGATAGAGAGAGACAGAGAGAGAGAGGGAAAGAAAGGGAAAGAGAGAGAATGATAATGATGTAGGAGGGAGAAGAGGAGGAAGATAGGAGGAAAAAAGCGAGAGAGAAAGTAATAAAAAAAAGTGTGCAGTAAAAAAAGTGAAATTATAAAAATCCTTTCACATCCATAGTGCAGATAATTACAATCTCACCTTACAAATAAAACATGTTTTGCTCCTGTTTATACAATTAAATATCGCTTCACAGGCTCTGGGACTATTTCAATTTCCAGCCTTGCATGCGTAAAAACATTAATAACGAATGCCATAAAACGCGTTGGACTGGGGATGGAGTGGGGGTGGGGTTGGGGGGGTAAATGTGATCTGTCTGCCAATCAATCACAAACCAGTGCTTGTTGTCTGGTCCTAGTATGACTCTGATGAAGACGAATCGACTCGTAAAGAGAATATATGATCTGTCTGTCTATGACAAAGCAATCTGATACAGAATCAGGTTTATTGCCAAGTAGTTTTAACACGTATGAGGAATTTGTCGTGGGTGTTACGGAGCACAATCTAAAACACAACATGAATAACACACAAAAAACAACTGCTGAATAACTTAAATGTAACCTGTCAAACATTCATCATGTTCTCAGCAGGATGTAAGGCCCTTATATGGTGTTAATCATCATATAGGATGAGTCGCAATGAGGAGGAAGTACGTCATACATAATAACAATAAATGACACACTGTTTCATATATAATGGTCCTTTACTGTCCAGTAAAACTCTTTTGTTGTAGGTCTTCTGATTTTTTTGTCATTGGGAAATATAGAATAGTCTTTGGGGCAAAACATGTGATTTTGTGTAATTTAAAAGGCGAAGCTCAACCCAGATCGATGAAGATTTCGTGTTGTGGTTGAACGCTTTTTCGAGTGTTGAAGGGAAAACAAGAACGAAAATCAAACCAAATAATTTTCAAAGCCAAACCATAGCACAAACTCCATGGCTAATTTAAGTCGACATCCCAAAAACTGAAGCTACGTATAAATAGCCTAGTTAACATAACATCCCTGCGCCAGAGCTAGCATGAAGTGAAAACACTTAAAAATAATCAGACTCTTTGATTCCTGAATATTAGTTGCTTGCCTGGAAAAACAAATGGAAAGACTTGCTTTGCTATGATGGAACCAACAGATGATTTGATCCTGGGAACACTGTTAGGGTGGATAGTGCAGTGTTCTGGTTATAAATAGCAGCCTCGGCGAGAATACCCGACACAGACGCTGTGAATAATTCTCAGTCCGTTCGGAGGGAGTTAGGATGGGGGTGGAGAGGCAACGTCTTCTTCAACCCCTAGCCTGCTCGTACCTTTCCGGTCAGTGGGTTTTTGATGGAGGGTGTATGGGTATGTGGAGTGTTTGTGTGTGTGTGTGTGTGTGTGGGGGGGGGGGGGGGTTAATGGGTTTCTAAGGTGTTCACTCAGGTGGGTGGCCATCTATGGTTCATCGCTACACTCACACCACTCTGCTGGCTTCTATTCTCCTCTCTTTATTTAAATTTTTTTTTTTTTCCTTCAAACCCCTAGATATCGCTCTCTCTCGTCTGGTCCCTTGGCTTCCATCGCATCACATCCTGTGTAACGCCTAAACACGTCCCCTCCTCCCTGCTAATCCTTTTCAATTCTCTATGTACCCCGTGACCCCCTCACTTTTCCTTCTTACTCCTCTGCAATTCATTACTCGATTAAATCCCCATGCCTCTTCGTCCTCCCACCTTTTCCTAACCACTTTCCTTACAAACTCTTTTCCTGTGTAATTCCTTTAGTGCTTTATCTTTTTTTCCTCCTATCTCACTGCTCTTCTCCCTCCTACATCATTATCATTCTCTCTCTCTCTCTCTCTCTCTCTCTCTCTCTCTCTCTCTCTCTCTCTCTCTCTCACTCTTTCTCTTTTACTTTCTCTGTCTCTGTCTCCCTCTCTCTCTCTCGCTCTCTCTCTCACTCTCTCACTTGCTCTCTCTCTCACCCTCTCTTAGCTAGAGCCGGCTCTGTGTGCACTGCAGTATGACCTACTTACAAAAGCTGCAGCTAGCTGGCTGGCTGGCTGGCTGGCTGGCGGGCTGACTGGCTGGCAGGCTGGCTGGCTGGCTGGCATGCTAGAGTTGGCGCAGTGAGGCAAGCACCCTCTCATGGCTTACCCACTAGGCCCCCATTGACAGAGATAGAGACGGAGAGAAAAAGAGAAAGCTGGAAAGAGGAGAGGAAGATAGAAAGACAGAGAGAATGTGTGAAAGGAAAGATGAATTGACCCCACGGACGCGAGGATAGGGGGGGTGGGCCAGAAGAGCTCATTAGAGCGTCTTTCAGATGGTCCAATCCAGGCTCCAGAAGGCAATGATTGTTTTGCTTAATCGTTTATCCAATCTCTGAGAAAACATCCAATGACGCAGGAAATATTGTACCCCCTTTGAAACCCCTGCTGCACCACGAACCACTGTTAGACAACAGACATCAACGGAAAACTCCACGGGAGCCACTTTGACAGCTATTGGAGAATATACCTGTGTCTTACACGGGTTCTCTTCCTCTGCCTAGATTCGAAGCAGACAGAAACAAGGCAAAGCACAGCTACACACAAACAAAGACGGACGCACAGCAGCACAGACACCCAACACATATATTATCCTAGCCTGGCCAAATCTGACAGGCAGGCCCTGGTGTTTGTCTTACAAAACAACACGGGACTCCGCCGAGGATGAGAGATGTTGCTGACGACCATGTTCCACACTTAGCCCTTGTGCCAGCACTTGTTACTCACACTCCACAGATTGTCACACACACACACACACACACACACACACACACACACACACACACACGTCTAAACAATCAATAACTAGCCTGTCCTCTGGCTAAACCCATCAAACTACTAGGAGACACATTTCTTGCCGTTGCGACGCAATCTTGTTCTTTTTGGGGCTCAGGAATTCTATCGTGAGCCTGTCCTATCATGGTAAGTTTTTTTGTGTGTTTTTTTGTGGGGGAAAATCCAAACAGTAGTTCATGCTGGCGTGAGTGCATGTCGTTTGACTCATCGATTCTAAACGGACACACACGTCTTCCTATGTCAGTAATCATCAAACACTCTTTATGGAGCTGCTGAACACGCATTGCTGGAGCAGCACACACACGCCTCCCCTTATGTCACGCATGCACGGGACCGACCTTGATAAGGAATGAAGAGAGCAATGTATATGTGTGTCTGCACGTGTGTGTGTGTGTGTGTGTTTGATGTACAGAGCATGTAACCTATATACAAAATCATACAGTTTTGCAATGCGTAATGTTCATTAGCGTGTATAATCTGCTCGTGTATAGGAACGCACTTAGCGTGAGAGAGCACATACTGTATGCACGCGTGTGTGTTCGCGTGTGACGCTTTGCCGTGAGGCCTGGCGTTTTGCTGTTCATGAGAGCGGGGAGTTTTCCTTCCTCGGGTCCACCCCCTTTCCTTCCCTTCAACTAGTCATCATCGTCACATGGCTGCATGCCCCAGGCATGCAAGGACCCCCCCCTCTCCCCTTCCCCCTGTCACCTTTCATCTATACACTTATTACCCAGGAATAAGTCCCCTCAGAGCGGTTGCCCTCTCCACTGCCTGATTAAAAAAGAGCCCAATTAGCACGCTATCGTTTCAGGAGCAGAGAGGGGGATCCGATGATGGAGGTCCTGACACTGCCACAAAGCAACAACACGTCAGTCGCTAATTGGTCCAGTCCCACCTCTGGCAAAGTGTGGGTGGTCCGGTTAAAAAATACCCTGCGCACGCCCAGGGCGTTACCAGGAGTCAAAACACAGGTACGAGGGCGAGGCCTCTAGTGAGCCCAAGATAGTTAGCCGGCGTGAGTAGTCAGCCTTAGAGTGAGGGGAATACTAGTGTGTCTAGTAATCAGCCTTAGAGTGAGGGGAATACTAGTGTGTCTCTGTGTGAGAAGTCAGCCTTAGAGTGAGGGGAATACTAGTATGTCTAGTAGTCAGCCTTAGAGTGAGGGGAATACTAGTATGTCTAGTAGTCAGCCTTAGAGTGAGGGGAATACTAGTATGTCTAGTAGTCAGCCTTAGAGGGAGAGGAATACTAGTATGTCTCAGTGTGACTAGTCAGCCTTAGAGGGAGGAGAATACTAGTATGTCTCAGTGTGACTAGTCAGCCTTAGAGGGAGGAGAATACTAGTGTGTCTCTGTGTGAATAGTCAGCCTTAGAGGGAGGGGAATACTAGTGTGTCTCTGTGTGAATAGTCAGCCTTAGAGGGAGGGGAATACTAGTATGTCTCAGTGTGAATAGTCAGCCTTAGAGGGAGGAGAATACTAGTGTGTCTCAGTGTGAATAGTCAGCCTTAGAGGGAGGAGAATACTAGTGTGTCTCTGTGTGAATAGTCAGCCTTAGAGGGAGGAGAATACTAGTGTGTCTCTGTGTGAATAGTCAGCCTTAGAGGGAGGGGAATACTAGTGTGTCTCTGTGTGAATAGTCAGCCTTAGAGGGAGGGGAATACTAGTATGTCTCAGTGTGAATAGTCAGCCTTAGAGGGAGGAGAATACTAGTGTGTCTCAGTGTGAATAGTCAGCCTTAGAGGGAGGAGAATACTAGTGTGTCTCTGTGTGAATAGTCAGCCTTAGAGGGAGGAGAATACTAGTGTGTCTCTGTGTGAATAGTCAGCCTTAGAGGGAGGAGAATACTAGTGTGTCTCTGTGTGAATAGTCAGCCTTAGAGGGAGGAGAATACTAGTATGGAGCACTGCACTGCCTAGCCAACTTAGTACAGGTGAGCCAGGAGGCTTTCTTACTATAGGGAAAAAAACTATTATTTATTGTTTTAATCTATTTGTGTAATCTTAATAATATAACACTGGTCATAGTACAGTGGTAGTACAGGGTAGACAAAAACTATAGCGAATGCTTTAGTATCAGTTATTATAGTGGCGTTGTGGGAAATAAAGTATATTAGCAAAAGGCGCACCAAAAAAACACAGCTGGTGCATGGTGGTGGAAATATCCCCTGCTTAAAAAGAGAGGGAGGTTTGCAGCCTTGGTGGCATCACATTAGGACAAAGGAAGATTGGCTGGAGACGCAGAGAGGAAGAGAACGCGAGGGAGAGAGAAAGAGAAGGAGAGAGGGGGGGGGTGGAAGAGAGAGAGAGAGAGAGATAGAGACAGAAAGAGGCGAGAAAGAAAACCTGTAAAAATTGATCAAAAACGGCAGGTGAAAAGGAATGCAAAGTCACGTTGCCATAGCAACTGGCCATGCGGCAGAAGACAAAGGCTGAGAGTTTGTCGTCTTGCTTCACCCTCTCTCTTTCATCCGCCTGCCGTTCTGTCACTCCATATTTCATATTCTCTCCCCTCAGCCCCTTTTCTCTCTTCAACATCAGTCTGCCTCTACCTCCGTACACCCCCCCTCCCATCTCCATCCCACACACTCTCTCTCTTTCTCTCTGTCTCTGTCCCTCTCTCTCTCTCTCTCTCTCTCTCTCTCTCTCTCTCTCTCTCTCTCTCTGTCTCGCTCCCTCTCTCTCTCGTTCTCTTACTGTCTCTTCCCAGTGTTGTGGGAGGATCTCTGTTCACCCATCTGAACAGCATCCATATGTTACTGGTGGATCCATCACACGTCAAACCATCTGTCCTCTGTCGTCTTGTCGTTCGAGGGACCAAACCAGTCCCTCTCCGTCTGAAGATAGATACACTACACACAGCAGGACGCGGTGCTGGCGTGCGGCGTGATCTACGCTGCTGTTTGTATGCGGGAGACGGCATGACCACCTATACGGAATCAGGGCACTCTCTGCTCCGGAATTATAGGGCAAGGATGACTGCACGTTGCTACGGCAGCAGCTACGGGGGGGGGGGGGGGGGGGGGATATAGACCAGTTGTGATAGCGTAGAAGATGGTGGTTGTTATATAGTTAATATGAGCGTTATTTATGTGTGGTCGGAAGGTTGTGTTCGCTCCTCCAAGGCCTGGGGCAGTTTTGGGATCCTTGCTGAAGTCAAACATTAAGATTTTAGTAACCCCAGAGGCTGCAGAGTTGTTTGCGTAACATTTCGTTTGACGCCATCTGTGTCCATGTTTATGCGAGGAGAAGCGAAGCTTTGTAGTGGCAGCACTGGAGTATGGACCGGACCACATAGGTTAAAGCTTAGGTTAAAGGACATTTAAGGACAAATTCATATTATAGTTATAAACAAGTGGTATGGTTTCTTGCAGACTCACTACTGTTGTTAGTAATCTCATAAAAACGTTCAATCAAGAGTCTACATTATTTTTATTTGTATATTATCCATTGTTTTATTATGATATTTTAGTGCTGTTTTGTTGCATTTTTTGTATTCTATTCTTAAAAAAAATTATATTTACATTTGTTTTTCCGTTATTGTTAAAGTAACCAATGTGTAATGTTTATTATACATTATAAAAAAGGGGAATAATAATAATGTGCTGCCAGTGATGCCCTCTTTGAGTAAGTCATATTTTAGGTCACCCCATGCACCATTAGCTTAATTGAGCCTTGAGCGCTCATACCTCCTAAAACACAGACGACTGCCTGTTCCTTCCTTCCCTCCTCTGAAACGATGAGGATGACAGCCGTTATGAAGCTACGGCTATCATGGAGCGTTTTACGCCTACTCCTCTTCTTCTTCATGCTTTTCCTCTTCTTCCTCATGCACCTTCTCTACTTCTCCACTTCCGTGTCTCCTAAGTATGCCACACGTCTCGCGAGGTCCACACACACACACACACACACACACACACACACACACACACACACACACACACACACACACACACACACACACACACACACTCCAACAGAAAGCCTTTCTCGTGCACTGTGAGGTATCAGAGATCAAACAGCCACTTCCAATCTGACCGAGAGCCTGCTCTTTCTCTCTCTGGGTTAAAACGCCACGTGCACAGGTTCAAAGATCTTAAGGAAAAAACTGTAAAAAAAAAAAAAAAGCCATAGTGGTGGTCCCACGCCCACCGTACAAACATCAACCCGTCCTTATTACATAGGTAATTGACTAAGCTGACCTGGCAGACATCTTGTTCACAGACATCTGCTGAGAGTGCCTTTGATGTGCCTGTAAGCACCCCCCATCCCTCCCACCCCCATATCCCATGAGCCTCTCTGTTTCTTCTTCTTCCCACACATTGTGCCTTGCCATATCAAAGGCTTTTATCTTCCTTTCTCTCTATCCCTCTCTCTCTCTCTCTCTCTCTCTCTCTCTCTCTCTCTCTCTCTCTCTCTCTCTCTCTCTCTCTCTCTCTCTCTCTCTCTCTCTCTATCCCTTTATTTTCCCCTATCTCTCTCATCTCTCTCTCTCTCTCTCTCTCTCTCTATTTCTCTCTCCCTCTCTCTCTCTCTTATCCCTCTATTTCCCCCTCGTTCTCATTCCCTCTCTCTCTATCCCTCTCTCCCCCTCTCAATCCATCTCTTTCCCTTTCTCCCACTCCTCCACCATGATAATAACATCCACTGGATGTGCTCCGAGCATCAGGGATCCAAGATTGTAGCTAGGGAGGAGAGGAGAGGAGAGGAGAGGAGAGGAGAGGAGAGGGCGGGAACCAGGGAGGAAATCTAGGACAAGTTCTCAGCGAGGGTAGGGGAGGAAAAAGAGGAATGGCGGAGGATTCCAAAATCATATACAGGTACATTTCTTCAAATTCCATTACTACAGTTTTGTCGTTTTGGTTTCATGCCTTTACTGAGGAGGATAAAAGTGCAGACACACACTTTTTTCCCTCTCAAAAAATAAAACCACCTGAAGAGAACTACCCATTCTGTGAGAAAAATAGACTATCCCTTAAACTTAGCATGGCATAGCCATTTAGCTGACGTGCTACACGGCTGTGTTGGGAGTCAAGGGAGGCTAAGCTGTGACTCCGTGTTAAGCTGACGCAGTAGCACTCCAGAAAACAATCTGGAGGCAGCTGTTTAAAAGGGATGAAGGTGAAGGGGCAGGGGGGCGGGGGGTAAAAAGGTGTCGGGCATCTGTAATCTGGCTGTTCCCAGTGAGGATGGAGGGAAGGGAAAGAGGGAAGGATGGGAAGAAGAGCAGGGGGAGGGTCAGCGAGGAACCTGCGGCGGTTGAGGGATTAGTGGACAGATAAGAAGAGGAAGATTGGTCCATGTGGGCTTACGAAGAGGCAACGCTATGTCGGAGGGAACAGAGACTATTAGCCACTGGCCAAGGAAGGACTTGAACTAATGTTGTAACTGTTGCATCAGCAGTGGCAGTTCCAGGGGCACTGGCAATACATATAATTATTATTTGATTGTTATTATGTTATTTATGTATTTAAACTGGGTTGACGCACTGAGACTACGTCTCTTTTGCAGCAGTGCCCTGTTTACAAGGCTATATAAATACATAAATGGCTATATACAATTACATAGTTACCAGTTTATACAGGCTAGACAAACAGGTGTCAATCAAAGGAAATGATGAATACATGATTGAAAACATCCATCGCATGCATAATGGAGACACAGAATAGAAAGCACTGTGAATGCACTCTTCAAAATGTTTAAAATTTTGAAGAAAAAAGGCACCCCCTTTTAAGGATTGAAAAAGTGCAGAACTGATTAGTATGCATGTACTGTATATACTATATACTGTATATATATGCTGTCCAGACTCTTGGTCTCTCTCCTCTCTCTTCATCCAATTGTGAGGAGAGAAATAAAAAGAGAGAGAGAGAGAGAGAGAGAGAGAGAGAGAGAGAGAGAGAGAGAGAGAGAGAGAGAGAGAGAGAGAGAGAGAGAGAGAGAGAGAGAGAGAGAGTGGGAGAGAGCGCGATAGACAGAGAGAGTCTGTCTACTGGGCAGAGGAAATCTATGACAGTACCATGTTGGCTTGTTGCAATACAATGAAGCTCTGAATGGCAGAGAAACTGGACTACACTCCGTCACTGTCTGGTCAGCTTCATTTCATTTCGCTTGGACCAACACAATGGGAGGCGCACCCACACTTCCACATTATGTGCACATGCAGTGAACGGAAATGCCCCACTCAAGATGCGTTACCAGACACTTTGAAGTTTTAAAAGCCTCCCATTCAAAGTGTTACGTCACTCCGCGGCACACAAAGCGCCCCCGCCATGCGGCTCCATTTGCTGTGCGACAGTGTCTAAATGGGTTTTCTATTGAAATCTGTGACGGGACCGCGGACGAGCGAGACGCAGCCTCTGCCCTTGTAGAGAGAGCGAGAGAGAGAGAGAGAGAGGGAGAGAGGGGGCGAAAGAGAGAGAGAGAGAGGGAGAGAAAGAGAGAGAGAGAGAGAGAGAGAGAGAGAGGAGAGAGAGAGAGTGAGAGAGAGAGAGAGAGAGAGAGAGAGAGAGAGAGAGGGAGAGAGAGAGAGAGGGAGGAAGAGAGAGAGAGGGAAAGGGAGAGGGATAGGGAGGGAGAGAGAAAGAGAGAGAGAGAGAGAGAAAGGGAGGAAGGGCGAGAGAGAGAAAGGACCCGTCTGGCACGTTTTGTAAAAAATTGGGGAAATTGAGCGAGGACGTGGCGGAATGGGAAACAGTATTCACACTGGCATATCAGTCGGAGACACACTCGGCTCAGACTCAGACAGGAATGACAACCATGCTTTTCCTCCGACCGCCATGAGGACAGAGATAGGCGGGAGATTAATGCATCGAAAGAGAGAGAGAGAGAGAGAGAGAGAGAGAGAGAGAGAGAGAGAGAGAGAGAGAGAGAGAGAGAGAGAGAGAGGGGTGGGGTGGGGGGGAGGTTGTGGTTAGGGACCCAAAATGGCAAGAGTGGACTGAGAGTGACACAAAAAAGACGTGCACGTGTAAATATAGGGAAATTAACCACATGAAATTGAAAAAAAAATGTGAGAGAGACAAAGAAAAGGAAAATAGAGAAAAAAATTTAAAGTGTTAAGCGATCCAACAAACCACTCAGGGGAGCAGAGACCTACATGGTTTAATTTCCTTTGGCGTGAATATTTAATAGCGTGTTGCTGTTCCATTAGTGTTGCCTGAGAGCTCCATTCTGTTTTAGTGGTTGTCTTAGAGACAATATTGAGTTATACTGTTGGGTGGCCATAGGTAGGAAGAGAGTATGAATAGAGTGGGATCACAGAGAGGGAGAGGGAGAGAGGGAAAGGGAGATATAGAGGGAGCGATAGGGAGCGAGAGTAAAATAAAAAGAGAGTGAGAGGGAGAGGGAGAGAGAGGGTAAGGGAGAGGGAAAGATAGGGAAAGAGAGAGAGAGAGAGAGATAGACAGATAGAGATAGAGAGAGAGAGAGAGAGAGAGAGAGAGAGAGAGAGAGAGAGAGACAGAGAGAGAGAGAAACTGATAGAGGAGAGAAGGAGGGAGGGAGGGTGGAAGACTGATTTATAAACAGCATTGTTAACATGATATGAAATATAGAGGACAGACATCAAATGAGCTTAATATAAGAAGCTTAGATTAACACGTCCATTTAAACTGTTTATATTGACTGTTGGGATGGTGTTTGTGTGTGTGTGTGTGTGTGTGTGTGTGTGTGTGTGTGTGTGTGTGTGTGTGTGTGTGTGTGTGTGTGTGTGTGTGTGTGTGTGTGCATGTGTGTGTGTGTCTTTAGTAAGACCAGGCAGTAATCGCTGAGGTTATCCGTCTACAAAGAGTGTTATCACTCCACTCTCCCTCCCTATCTTTTCCCTTCTCTCTTTTTTTCTCTCTTCCCTCCATCCCGACGGATTTGGTTCAGCATGTCCTCACAAAGTCACTGTCTGCCCGAAATAACCCAGCGACTAATCATGCATCACTGTGTGAAGGGCTGACAGGTAATGGAGCCCAGTCAATACATTCACCCCCATAGAATCCCTTCTGTTGTTGATGAACAAACAAACAGTCACTGTCATCTTACTGAATAGTTTGGTGGTAGGTCAGTTATTTCTTAAGACCTGTTCTTAACTGTGGTTAAAAAATGTTGTGTCAACTTGACCAGTAGATTTTTTATTACCTTATGTAGACTATTATGAATTATGTTAAATATCTCTGTACGATTGACGTGAAATACAATTGAAGACTTTTACCATGCATTCCAATATTAACTTTCAATTGTCCATAGGACGTGGCATTTGCTGGCTAATTGGATAAAACCCTACAATTTGCAAAGAATGACTATTTTCTAAATCAAGTCTTGCGATAGCCCTGTCATTGGAAACGGTGCAAATTACAGAGGAGAACCTGGAGTCCCTGTCACAATAGCCTTTTCTCCATGATGCTTGTCTCCATGGCTGTTGTCATAATGACAGACATTATATATGGAGAATCCACGTTGAGTTATTGGAGGTTTGTCACTCAATTTGATCAAACATGTGTTAAAGCTAAACATGCCTTTTTGATCTATATTGTTTATGATAGTTAAAATTTGCAAGACTAACATATGGTGTTGTCTTTACCTTTACCTGTCTTTGTTCCTTGATTGCAAATCTTAATAAATCCTGTTGATAAATCAAAGTAAATCCAGTGGCGAAAGCAAATATAAATAGTACTAGAAGTATTTAAAACAGCAATTCATTTCTGTATTATTAAGAGGCAGAATATGAATAGACTTTGGAAGTAGTATTTGTTTTTGAGTCATAATTAGAACTCTCAATTAGACCACAAGTGCAGAGGAAGGGCTTAACTCTTCATACACAGTATGGACACAAACTTTTTCAAATGAACTGCCATTTTATCAACCATTTCCTCGTTAACCTAAGTGAACTAAGCCAATAAGGAGCCGTCATCAGAAGGCCATAGTTAAACACCATACACGGTCGCACAGCAGGTGGAACTGTACCAAACCGCACAAACTGTGACTTTGTCTCCGCTTTCCACCACTCCACCATTTATTCGCTCGATGGCCGACCCGAGCCATTGGGCTTTACTGTGGCCAATCACACTAATGTTTCGATTTATGTGGGACGTCAGCGTTTATAGGACAGGCAACATCTGGACACCTGATTAGAGCTCAGGGCCAGGGCCTGCTGAGTTATTATGATAGCAGCACTTCACCAGAAGAAAATAAAAGTTTTTTAATGATATGTTTTCCATTTTAGAAAACGGACTGGTAGTCTCCCAACTCCTAATTGTAATCCTTTATAGCATATTGATTTGAAACACAATAAAGCAAAAATAACTCATAAAATACAAAAAGTTATCTTAAATTCTTTGCCATTCTAACAAAAAGTTAATATTAATGTGATGTTTATTCCAAAGATAAGATGATTTCTGTGAGAGCACTGTACCCTATTCATGCTCTGGATGTCATTTTAATCACATCACAAGGGAATTACACACAAACGTACATGACTGAGATTTATACAGATACGTGGGATCCCTCACTATACTGACTTTCTCTCTACCACCATATTGGACATAGCTATGTGTGTGTGTGTGTGTGTGTGTGTGTGTGTGTGTGTGTGTGTGTG
>JAPMUY010003940.1:190000-282115 GCA_026901105.3 Galaxias olidus
ACTCTTTTACACTGTAATCACACGATGGGTGGCTCAACGGTACACACAAAAATCTAAAACGTAAAACCTGCCGAATTATTTTTCAGCTTCAAGGAGTCCTCTTTCTAGAAAATGTCTTTGAGGAAGAGGAGTGGAGAGGAGGAGGAAGAGGAGGGGGTCTTCACGTGATCAGCCTGGGTGAGTATCTAGGGGCCATCCATCTCTCTCCCCTCTCCCTCCCTGCAACCCCCTCTTTGCCTCCATACAACCAGTCATCTAGTGCTGTCGGAAACTAGTCATCCATTCCATGTCCTCGACCTGAGAAAGCCATGGGTCTCTCTCTCTCTCTCTCTCTCTCTCTCTCTCTCTCTCTCTCTCTCTCTCTCTCTCTCTCTCTCTCTCTCTCTCTCTCTCTCTCTCTCTCTCTCTCAAAACATGAGTGTATTCCTGCAAGAACTTGCTAGACCTCTTTACGCTAGCCCGCTGCTGGAGGAAGACTGCACTCTACTTCTTAAACCACTTCCACTTCCAAACTCATCGGAGGTTTTAGAAGGTGCGGCCATGTCCCGCATTCGGGAGTGTAGTTGACTATACATTCAACAGAATATTAAACGCGCTGATGTATTGGTAAGGTCCAAGCTGTAATAGAGTCCTTTCTGAGCTCCAGATCAAAATCGAGATCAAAGTGACAAAGAAGATTGAGAGGGGTCAATTAGAAAAAGATACATACAAATAAGCCATGGTCACTAAGGTTTCGTGATGTGCGTGTGTGTGTGTGTGTGTGTGTGTGCGAGTGTGTGTGTTGAAAGAGAACAAGGAAGAGAGAAAGAGCGAGAAGGCTGGTGTTGTCGGAGATTTTCATTAACGCGGGATGAGTCAACAGGCTTGGAGTGCACAGCCACCCATCTCCTCTAATTATACTGCTGCAGCTTCGTCCCTTTTTTAATTGGGAAACGGATCTATGAATACTCGTCCGCTTCTCCCTCCCAACCCCACAACCGCTAGTGATGGTTAGCATATGCTAATTAGCAACAAATCAAAAAAAAAAGCATTAGCATTCATCTGCTCCATCTTTAAATGTATCTATTGTACTCATATTTCATTATTGGCTTTGTTCAGTTCAATTATGCCATATGTAATTACGCTCCATATTCACACCTAATGGGCTATTGGTATTATATCTATAGATTGGGGATTAGATATCATAGTAATAACTGGGAGAGTAATTATTGTTTTCATGGCGTGAGCTGTAGGTGAAATCAAAGGAAATAAGCGGTGGAGCACAGAGGATGTGACATCACAGATATAAGCCGCCACAGTCAGTACCCCCCCTATCCTGTTCTAGTATATAATAATAGCCTTCCATTCAAACTACAGGCTTATGTGTGTCTTTGTGTGTGTTTGTGTGTGTGTGTGTGTGTGTGTGTGCGTGCGTGGAGAGTGAGGGGGTGTACGCGGGTTCTGTGGTGTATGCTTACTCAAGAGCAGATGATGCGTTTAAGTGTTAAGTGGTCCATGTCCGAATGTGTCCTTGCCCGTGCATTTCATTGTGGCCAGACATATCACGCTCACTCACTCCCCCCCAAGTAATGAGTACTGTATAGGCTGGCACTTAGGTCTCTCTCTCTCTCTCTCTCTCTCTTTCTCTGTCTCTCTCTCCCTCTCTCTCTCTCTCCCTCTCTCATCCACTCCATTCTCTCTGTCTGTCTCTCTCTCTCGCGCTCTCTCTCTCTCTCTCTCTCTCTCATCCTCCCCATTCTCTCACTTTCTCTCGCTCCCTCTCCTGTCTCTCCCCCATCTCTCTCTCTCTTTCTCCCCCCTATGACTTTCTCGCTTGCAGTGCATTTCTCCTCGACTCTCGCCCCCCCCTCCGTTTACAGTGGCTAGTCAGCGGACAGAGAATAACGACGTTCCGTCCTCACAACAGGCTCTTCCCCGGGGAGCGTTTTGCTGTATTATGCACTCAGCCATAACTAAAATATCGTTACAGGGCTTTTCACATGAGCGTCCGCCAAGTCTGGCTGGAGAGGGCATAAAGGGAGCAATGGACAGACAGACAGACAGACAGACAGACAGACAGACACATGGAAAGAGGGAAGGCGGGAGGGAGGGATGGATAGAGCGATTCAAGCCGTTTTCACACCAGGCTGCTCCGAGGAGGGATATTTAAAGGCATGAGCAGTTGAACGGGTGTTTGCACAGTATGTACTGTACATCAGTACCCCACGTGTGGATGATAGGGGAATGGACAGGCGGACGGACGGATGGATGAGTTCACCCCTCCGCAATTATCGCAGCGGTTTCTCGGAAAAAGACTGAGCTCTGGGAGTTATCTTCCCTCTGTACTATACATCTGAAAGCGGCCCATTTCAAGCAAGCAATAGGACGCCAGAGATAAAAAATGAAGAGCGGATTGAATAAACATCAGTCTCTTCCCTCGGAAAGCCAGCTTTTCCGTCCGCTTTTGGTGCGAGCAAACCGCTCCATGTTTGTTTGATGCAGCAGCAGTAGCAGCAGCAGCATCCCTTAATACCCCTCATCATCCTCCACTCTTCATCCCCTGTGCTGCAGTCGCTGGATCTTTCAAGAGAAACAAACAGTCACTCACACTTCAAAAAGCTTCCAGGGGTGCCACTAACAAACTTCACCTGCCATCTTAGTTGGGATTACAGGACCCTCCCCCTCAGTCCCCCAGCCCCCCTCTTTAGACACACGCACAGAGTAACACTAATTTACTCCTACACACACACACACACACACACACACACACACACACACACACACACATACACACACACACACACACACACATGTTGACTTCCCAATAGGGAAAATGTGCAATTTAATAACAATATACAATCGCTGCTCATAAATATGCAAATTCCAAAATGACGCAAAAATATTTCATTTTAATTTTGGACCTTTTGTCTGAGACAGACGCCTTTCATCTGCAGTGATAAATGCCTTGGTGACTTCCCCCAATTCTTTCTTCATCCCTCACATTCTCTCTCTCTTTCTGTTTCTCTTTCTCTCTCTCTCTCTCTCTCTCTCTCTCTCTCTATTCTCTATCCCTCTCTCTCTCTCTCTCTCTCTCTCTCTCTCTCTCTCTCTCTCTCCCTCTCTCTTCTCTATCCCTTTCTCTCTCTCTCTCTCTCTCTCTCTCTCTCTCTCTCCCTCTTTCTCTCTCTCAGAAGCTGTAACCCAGCCATGTAATGAAGGCTATAAATCAGCACCTTGGACAGCGACACACAGGCCGAGCACACAGCATGGTTACATTATGGAGCACAACACAACTGCAATTAACAGAGGAGATGAGAGGAGAGGAGAAATAAACGAATAAAGAAACTAAGAAAGAAAAATATAGAAATAGGAAAGGACAGGACAGGACAAGTTGATTAGAGCAGGAGAGGGGAGAGCAGGACAAGGGAGGAGAGATGGACAGGGGAGGAGAGGAGAGCAGGACAGAACAGGGGAGGACAGGGTAGAGGAGGGGAAGAGAGGGGAGGGGAATAGGACAGGACGTGGCAGGGGAGGAGAGGAAAGGAGAGCAGGACAGGGGAAGAGAAGACGGGGCAGGAGAGACGAGGCGACAGTGACAGCCTCTGACATTTCCCGTGTAAAGAAGCAAAGCCAAAGCCGCCTATCTCTGTGTGGCTAGCTGCCCTCTGCGGCCCAAAGGACTGATGACTAAACACTGTCATTCAGGGTGGGCTGCTCACACCAGCCGGCCCCCAGGTATTAGCCGGATCAAGGGAGGGGGGGGGGGGGGGGGGGGGGGCAGGGATAGAGGGGTGGAGGAGTGGAGCGATAGAAGGGACATGGGGTTGGAGGGATAAAGGGGTGGAGGGATGGAGGGATGGAGGGGAGTAGAGATAGAAAGAAGTAGACATAGGGATGGAGGGATACAGGGATAGAGGAATGGAGGGATTGAGGCATAGAGCGATGGAGGGATGGAGGGGAGTAGAGACAGAAAGGACAAGGGTGGAGGGATATAGGGATGTAGGGATAGAGGGATAGAGGCGATGTAGGGATGGGGGGATAGAGGGATAGGGGTGATGGAGGGGGGAGGGAGTGAAGGATGGATGGACAGAAGGGTGGAACAGTGAAGGAATGGATGAACTTTAGACTGGAGGGCTGGAAGGCAAACCCTGGTAGAGGAGTAAGACCTTCCTCCTCCTCATCTTCCCCTGATAGACGCTGTGTTGCTGTAGAGAGATGAAGGAAGGAGGGAGACGACAGCAGCCACACGGGCTGAGAAAGAACGACAGAGACGGAGAGACGAGGAGCTGGAGTGACAGGAAGGACCGGTGCACCACTGACCCTGGTGGACTACACTGTCCCATGGAGGGAGGGAGGGTAGAGGAGGGAGGGAGGGAGGGAGGAGAGAGGGTGGAGAGACTCCAGCCTGTGGGACTATCAGGCCTGGGGTCTAAACCAAAGAGCAAATCTTGTCTTCTGGGGTCCAGTCAGAAGCTGTCCTCTGTGGCTGCACTGTGTCTGTACTTATCTGGGGAACCTTTACAGCAGGCGGACAGGGTTCAGTTATTGGGTGATAACAGATCGTCGTCTATCATGGGTAGAACACATTAACATGACGGTTAGGAAAATAGGCAACGGTGTCTGAATGGCTAGAAAATGCCTTCCTCACGTTCCAGCACTCATTTTGGGGCAAGTAGTTAAATATTTAATTTGAAGTTTCTTTGAAGGACTATTGCTCACCTGTTGGGTCCACTGCATCAGAAAATGTACTGAGGAAACTACACATTTCCCAGAACAGAGCTGCAAGACTAGTCTTATACTGCCCCATACGTACCAACACAGACAGCATGCATCGTAAACTCTCATGGTTACCAGTGCAGAAAAGGCTTGCCTTAAGCACAGTCACACTTTTCAGCTATAAAATGTACTTCACTAAACCCACAGTCAATTATCAAATGTAGTGAAATTCATAGTCATGTCACTAGAACAGATAAATGAACTGTAGGTAGAGACTGGAGATTAACATTGTCTAATAAACCCAAGGCGACATGATCAATGCTGACATATTGATGAGCGAACCTAATTCCACTGTAAAGACATGCAAACACACACGCGCGTTCACAGGGAATAGCACAGGTGCACGCACACACACACGCACGTTCACACGGAATAGCACAGGTGCACGCACACACACACGTTTATTTAAAAACATTTTTACAGTTGTATGCAAGGAGACACGCAGTAACAACATTACTACAGTAATCGGATTTGCTGAACAGGGTTGTGTCTGGGTGTGTGTCTGAGTGTGTGTCTGTGTGTGTGTGTGTGTGTGCGTGCGTGTGTGTGTGAGAGTGTGAGCTTTTAGCACCGCGCCTGACAGCCTAACCTTGATGAGAAACCCTGCGCCGCGCCGTCGAGCTAAAGCGGGTCATGCTCGCTCCCTCTCTACCATCACCGCACCTCTCTACCTCTCTCTCTCTCTCTCTCTCTCTCTCTCTCTCTCTCTCTCTCTTTCTTTCCCTCTATCTCGCCAGCCCTCACCGTGCACAGTCACAACTCCCCCGAAAAGATGCCCGCATTAAGTTAAATATTCATGTTACGAGCGCCCAGCGTCTATTTTTATCATTAAGCCTCTTGAAGGTAGAGCAACAGCAGCAGCACAATAGGCGGACAGTGGAAAACCTGTCTCACCGCTGGGTCCCTTAGAGCCCATGATCCACTTAATAAAAAACAAACCATTCAGATGGATAGATAATAAAATACTGTACAACAAAATGAAAATGGAAAAGAAAGACGGAGCAGAAAAGAGAGGGAGAGAGAAAGAGAGAAAGAGAGTGAGAGAGAGGGGGGGACGAGTAGCAGGAAAACCCTAGTCCTCCACACAGCAGGTAGAGAAAGTCAGTCCACGAATCCATGACATTAATAACCTGCTCAGTAATACACACACACACACACACACACACACACACACACACACACACACACACACACACACACACACTCAGACATACACACACACACACACACACACACACACACATGCTCACACACTGTTCGAGCAGGCACAACCATGTGTTCCATGTATGTGTGCGTGTGTGTGTGTGTGTGTGTGTGTGTGTGCGTATGTCTGAGTGTGTGTGTGTGTGTGTCGGCTATAGAGGATTGGACAACAGAGGGCTCCTTTTGACAGCTGGGGCACACGGATTAGCAGCAGTGGCAGGTTGGCATCTGTGTTACTGAATGACGCTGTGAGAGTGTGTGGGTGGCCAGTGTGTGTGCGCGTACGTGGGTGAACGTCTGTGTGTTAGCCCTCAACACGAGTGTATGCGAGTGTGTGTGTGTGTGTGCCTAGAATTCAATATGTGGCTTGACCATTTACGGTGACATGAGGACACAAAATCTCTGTGAGTGAACCATGCACTCGCGGAGAGTATCGGTACATGGTGTGTGTGTGTGTGTGTGTGACAGCGTGCATGTGTGTGTGTGTGTGTGTGCGTATTGTAATTTCCTTAAAATACGTCGTACAGAGAAAAACCCCATTACTATTCGTGTCACAGCAGTCTTGCAGTAGGAGCAGCAGCATCCCTGCCAGCGGGCAGGAGTACCCGCATGCGATTCAGTAACACACACACACACACACACACACACACACTCACACACACACACACACACACACACACACACACAGAATCATGCATGTACACACACACACACACACACGCATACTCACAAATGAAAACCCATGCCCTCCTCGAGTGAAGATGATGCTGCATGTTGGCGTGTGTTTGTGCGTGCGTGTACGGAAAACCGTATGCAAATGCTGCATCAGTTATGTAACCGTGCTTGTCAGAAAGCATGTTACATGTGTCCTGCAGATCCACTGCATCGTATTTATGCTTATGTGATTATGGGTGTTTGTAGGTGTGTGTGTAGGTGGGTGTGTAGGTGGGTGTGTGTAGGTGTGTGTTGGCTCCCGTCACTCACCCTGGCTGTGCGCTCCCCCGTCCCCCTCCTCCGTATCGGTCAGGTTGTTTTGCATGCTGCTTCCTCCACACTCCTCGGTGACGAAGACGAGGAGACGCACTGGGAGCTCGTGGCTAGGCGATCGAGCCGTCAAACCCCAGCTTGGCACGGCAGCGTCGTCCCCGCACACTCACGCCCACGCGCGCACACACACACTCACGCCCACGCGCGCACACACACAGACGCGCACACAGACGCACACACAGTGCGAGCCAGTGGAGCAAGGCGAGCGCCACAGGACTGGCCGAGGGGGGGTTGGGGAGGGGGGGTGGGGGGGCGGGGAACGCGAAGCGAGGCTGAACGAGAGCGGTGTCCTCCTGGCTGGCGCTTCCCGTAACGCTCCTCTCACGGAGGGAAGGATGCTGCTGCTGCTCGCTGCTACCCAACGCCGACACAAGCAGCAGCGGCGGCAGAGATGAGAGAGAAAGATGGATCTCTTTCTCTTTTTTCTTCTTCTTCTTCTTCTTCTTGTTCTTCTTCTTCTTGTTCTATCCTTCCCCCTTTTTTCGCAGGTCCTCCTCTCGACGTCTCTGCTCCTCTGGCTTGTAAGCGTGACTCCCCCTCTCACTCGCTTTCTCTTTCTCTCTCTCTCTCTCTCTCTCTCTCACCCTCCTCCCTCTCTCTCTTTCTCTGCTGCTTTTCTATCTCTCTCTCTTACTCTCTGGTCTCTCTCTCTCTATCTCGCCTCCCTCCTTCCCTCTCAATTTCTCTGTTGCTCTTTTATTTCTCTCTCTCTCTTCTTCTCTCTCTCTGTCTCCCTAGAAGGAGCAGGAAACCGAGGAAGGCTGCAGTTAAGTTTGGTGGCTGATGGAACGCCTCGAAGCATCACTGTAGCTCTCTTCTTCTCTTTCTAACTCCATACTTCTCTCCCTCCTTCCCTCCACCTCACCTTCACCCCCCTCATTCTCCCCCTCCCTCCCTCTATATGTCTCCCACTCAGACACAGCCTTTTACACAGCAAATGTTCTTACAGCACTGAAGCGGCTAAAGTGATCATCTATTGGAAGGACATGACTTTAGTGTGTTACTCTCAAACCGTAATCCCTCTCGATTTTATCCCCATTTGTATATTTGTGGGTCATGGCTTTCAGGCAGACTGACAGCCAGCCAGTCTGCCAGCCAGCCAGCCAGTGAGCCAGTCAGTCAGTCAGTCTGTTAGCCAACCAGTCAGTCAGTCAGTCAGTCAGTCAGTCAGTCAGCCAGTCGGTCAGTCAGTCAGTCTGCCTGCTAGCCAGTCAGTCAGTCATTCAGTCTGCCTGCCAGCCAGTCAGTCAGCCAGTCAGTTTGTCAGTGTGACAGCCAGCCAGTCAGTCAGTCAGTCAGACAGTCAGTCAGTCTGCCAGCCAGCCAGTCAGTCAGTCAGTCAGTCAGTCAATCAGAGAGTCAGCCGATCAGCCAGTCAGTCAGTCAGTCAGTCAGTCAGCCAGCCAGCCAGTCAGCCAGCCTGTCAGTCAGTCAGTCAGTCA
Organism: Galaxias olidus; assembly: GCA_026901105.3. Classification (NCBI taxonomy): domain Eukaryota; kingdom Metazoa; phylum Chordata; class Actinopteri; order Galaxiiformes; family Galaxiidae; genus Galaxias; species Galaxias olidus. The sequence continues at coordinate 198,448 of JAPMUY010003940.1, forward strand.
GTCGGTCAGTCAGCCAGCCAGTCAGTCTGCCAGCCAGCCAGTCACTCAGTCAGTCAGCCAGTCAGTCAGTCAGTCAATCAGTCAGTCAGTCAAACAGACTGGTCTATAAGAAGACTTCCTCATCTGTCGTCTCTGAAACCGGTAACAATACACGATTACACACACACACACACACACACACACACACACACACACACACACACACACTCATATATAAACACACATGCACACATATAAGCACACACACAGACATATAAACACACGGATGCATAATGCATGGGCCTCTTGCCCTGCTTTTCTGCTTGGTAACAAAAACGGACGGCGTCTCTCGCTTGCTGGTTTAATGTCAGACACTAATAGAGTCCTTGTTTTCATGCAGGGAGCTATCCCGCAACATGCCCTGTCCACTCAGACCACATCGTAGGCAGTTAGGCTGGAACAAGCCCTATTCTCTCAGTAAAAACCCCAGGCAGTTAGGCTGGAACAAGCCCTATTCACTCAGTAAAAACCCCAGGCAGTTAGGCTGGAACAAGCCCTATTCACTCAGTAAAAAGCCCAGGCAGTTAGGCTGGAACAAGCCCTATTCACTCAGTAAAAAGCCCAGGCAGTTAGGCTGGAACAAGCCCTATTCACTCAGTAAAAACCCCAGGCAGTTAGGCTGGAACAAGGACACGCATACACTTCATACCACACCCTCTGTCAAAGCAAGGAGGTGTCCAAACGTGTGCAGGTGCACACGCAAGGACACCCAGACGTCAACAGCGTGATTATTTTATTCCTTTTCTATTGTCGTCTCACTAACGAGCCGAGCATTCACTCCAAAACCAGCCTCCCCATCAATTAAAACCCCTCCGTGTTCCTCAGGCGCATCACAGCAGACACGTAAATAGAATAACTAAACCACTGTGCTAACCTAGACACAAATAGCTCTCGCTACAGACTCTCGCTCACTGTCTTTCTGAATGACAAACGGCCGCCTGGGTATTTACAGGGTGAAATACAAAGAGAGGAGGTCCCTGTTGTTCTTGTCATTCAAATTCAAATACCGTGTGAAACGAATCTTTCCGCTGAAACACTCAGGTTGCGTTAGCATGACGACGTGAAAAAACACGTACAGGTATACATACAGGTAATATTTTTTCGCATAATATTTTTTATGATTATGTATTTGAATTATGAAAACACTTTACTTTATGTGTGGTGACACACAAAGAAATGAACTGATTGTTATCTGTGTTCTAGTGGTGAACGTGTTTCTTCCATGTAATTACAACATTCCACATAGATCGTATCGATCTACCAAACGGCCCATTAAAACAACTGCCCTGTTCAACCATGCCATCGCTTCTGCCTTGTCACTCAGCTATTGTGTGATAGGACGACGCTGCTGTCAATGTAGGTAAACACTAACGTAGTGGGAATCACCATAAGAATCACCATGATGTCAAAACGGAAAGACTTTGTGCTTGCTTGGACTGTAAAGCAGTCTTGATCAAAGGTTACTTTTTAGACTTCAAAAAGGGAGTGTTATTGATGTACGATAGTATGGCCAAATCAAATCACCTGATACAGGCTGCTCTATGAGCCTATGCATTCCAATTATGCATCTAATTAATATGAATTATCAGTCGAAGTAATCATCATCATGGGTGTATTTGTACAAACATTTACAGTGTTAGGTTGGAAGTAAAAGGCTTTTAGAGGTTGTTTCATTGTAATGTTTAGAAATAGCTATGGTCAGAAAGACAAGGATTCAAAATGGATCTCAACCAGTCACTGCATTGGCTCTCATGCTGAACAGAAATACATGTTTTGGTTCGAAGGGGCTAGGGAGGCTATCGCAAAACGAATTTTGGATAAACAGTTATGATACACATCCATACACCATAATTGCATTTGCCACATATTCCCAATTATTCAGTGTTTTCCGGCGCCTCCTCCCGTTATCAGCAAGATAACGAGAAACGGGATTACATAAGCCACCGCTAATGAATATGATAGCACAATAACGATAGGCCCAGATGGAATGAGGTGATCCGTCCAATTAGATCGCAGCGCCACATCTGTTCCACCTGGTTCCCATCCAGTAGATCTACCACGCTGGGTCTCTCTACGAGTTGGCTCAGGGCGGCTCTCTGCCACACACTCCAAGGCTTTACTGCTCCTCTGCTGGTTGTGGCCCTGGGCTTTTTTTGGCAACTCTGGAGGGGGAGTAGATCTTCTTATAGGATTACGGGCAAATCCCGTACAACTAAAACAAGGTGCCAAAAGCCTATTTTTTTCCGGGCATGAGGCATCCTATTAGCAATGGCGGAAAAGCCACAAAGAGCAGAAAATCCGCAGGGTGTGTGTATGTGGGGTTACGTGTGTGTTTGTGAGAGTCTGTGGTTTATGTGTGTGTGTGTGTGTGTGTGTGTGTGTGTGTGTGTGTGTGTGTGTGTGTGTGTGTGTGTGTGTGTGTGTGTGTGTGTGTGTGTGTGTGTTTCTGTGGTTTTGGATAGCATGCCCTTGGGCACAGATACTATCTAGTCAATGGGCAGAGTTGTTGAAAACAGAATGCAACAAGATCAGGTGGCATCCCAACCGCTGTGGGTTAGGCTTGGGGTAAACAGGGAGAGGGAGGGAGGGAGGGAGGGAGAGAGAGAGAGAGAGAGAGAGAGAGAGAGAGAGATGAAAAAGAAGGAGATGAAAAGGGGGATAGCAGCTGACAGAAGAGAGGGTTGATACACAGATGGTGTCTATGCAGTACATGCCTGCATGCAGATGTTCAGATGTTCAGATGTTCCCCTGCAGTTGTTTTGGTTAGTATGTGTGTGTGTAAGTGTGAAGTGTATGCTCAGAAGCACACACACACACACACACACACACACACACACACACACACAGAAGCACACACAGACACACACACACAAACTACAACTAACCAACAAGAGCTATTCTTCTGAAGCAAACTTTTACAATGAGTTTAATCAGCGCTTATATAGAGGAATATGTAACATTCTTCAGAGAAGAACTGCTTGAATCTCATTCCGTGAAAATGAAGCTTCAGGACAAATTTAAGGACGAGAGGAAGATAAAGGAGTGTGATAGCATAGAACAAAAAAAAGGAAATGGAACAGGGAAAACCAAAGAGAGAGGAAAAAAAGGGGAAAATATTTAGAGGACAAACATTGGTAGGCCTCTGTGTTTTGCTATGGAATCGCTGCAGTGAACTTTACAGAAGATACATCTTTACCGTACAGCCAAACAGTTACATAAACACAATGTATGAATATATTTAAGCGTGTTTGGGTTTCAGAAGAGCGCTATATACAATTAAAGCATGTTATTATTAATAATTATTAATAACAAGTTTGAAATGTTCATGTGCAGACGTACAGCCCAGCTAATCTAAGTGTAACATACCGCATATTGAAAAGACACGGGAACAAGAGTGCAATAAACACTCATTGACGCCACAAAGAGAAGAGATAAATAATGCATTGTTTGGCTTTACAAGCTATTTGAAAAGAGGAGGATGAAATATGCAAGAATTCAGTCAGCGGCCGATAAGGTAATTCGAAGGCGTTGCCGAGCTGAGACGTGTGTTGACGTACCTCATCTAAACCATCAGAGAGTGTTACAATACGAACCCTCTTCTCCTGAGGAGCTCGGACCAATTACAGCAGCCCCCTCCTCTTCCTCCTTCACTGTAAACCTGATCAGGCTTGTTTTCCCCTCTAGCCAGCCACAAGAAACACACACACACACACACACACACACACACACACACACACACACACACATACACCACACACAAACAAACACACATTCAAAACAAAATCTACATCGTGCTGTGTCAGAAACTACGAGTTTGAAAATTACCAGAGATATATCCATTTGTATGCAATCTTGGTAAGGCTGGAGAAAATTGCCTGCTAACCTCGCTCAAAAGGCCGAGGGCGGAGCTTACAGTTGGCTGTGACGGAGGAGAATATTTTCAGCCACGGCCAGGAGGCTGGCACCGCCCCATTCACCCACCCCCACTCAGCTCACCTCACCTACCTGGGCCAACATGAACAACAGGGGTGCAAACTACTGTGCCGACGGGCTTCATTGAATTGACCCGTTTTGTCCTTCAGTCATCCAAACAAATCTAATCAAGGCTTCTTCTTTTGTTGCCTCTCACCTGGGGGGCTTCTCTGCCCTGTGATACGTCTGCCAAGTGAAGGAAAGCTCTTCTGGCACTCTGGTGAAACGTGGAAGAGGTGACCAGGGATGAGAGGGGGAGGGAGGGAGGGAGGGAGGGAGGGAGGGAGGGAGGGAGGGAAGGCGATAGATAGACATAGAGAGACAGAGTGAGTAAGTGAGTGAGGGAGGGAGGGAGGGAAGTGATGGAGTGAGTGAGGGAGGGAGGGAGGGAAGGAGCGAGGGATAGATTGATAGGGGTGGGCAAATTCTATTTTAAACCGTCAAATCATAACTCTTGTGAAGCCTTGGGAATTGTTCCCGTCCCTGGGGGGAGAGAGGCCGAGGTCTGTGCTCCCGTCAGGGGCAGCGAGGAGGGCGTGAGGCCCCCTCTCTCCACCCCGCTAAGTGGTGAGATCTGACCAGCCAACAGCAGAGCTCCCCTACATCCACCAGGGGAGTTGTCAGGTGATTAATCTGATAGGAGGTTGAACAGAACAGTCTGCACCAGCAACCATCGCCCTCCACACACACACACACACACACACACACATACATACACGTACACACACAGACACACAAACCTACACAGAAAACACACACAGACAGACACACACCTACACAAACTTGCCAGTCAAGCAGGTGCTCTCTGGGAGAACATAGGAGACTGGCTCTGAGGCATCAGTTACCTTAACGGCATGACTGCCAACTCGCCTGAGATGGACAGAGAGTGAGCGCATGCATGCGTCTATGTATAAATGACTGCAGTTGTATACCGTTTGAGTGTGTGTGTGTGTGTGTGTGTGTGTGTGTGTGTGTGTGTTTATTTGTGTTTGTTTGTGTGTGTGTGTGAGTGTGTATTTGTGTGTGTGTGTGTGTACGTTAGCAAGTAAGAGATGAGAAATAGGCTGACATCTCTCGCCATGTAAAAAAAAGAGAAGTTGACATAACTACTGAGCTATGGCAGGTCGGCAGGCGGTCCACCCTCCGGAGCTCTGAAACGCTAGCAATAAAGACGTAGCGAGAAGAAAAACCCTCTGCGAGCGGGAGGAGGAGGAGGAGGGATCTGCTCAGAAGAAGGAAAAAGGTACACAGGAGCGAAGCAGACGGACGCCGATGGTTCTGAGAGAGAGTGGAGAGAGAGAGATATGTTTGAAGTGCTTTCGGCTTCAGCTGCCTGTGATAGGCGTACGTTAGCAGAGTACACGTTTTCAAATTTCCATATTGTTGTGATACTCTTCTGATGTGTTTGTGTGTGTGTGTGTGTGTGTGTGTGTGTGTGTGTGTATCTCATTGAAGACCAAGCCAGATACTTATTTACACCTGCTTCCATCAGTTCCATCAACTCATCCTCTTTTTTTTCTATTCATTCCAATTTAAGCACATAGGAGAAAAAGCGTCACACTATTTGACCCATTTTCTTCTCTGAAGAAGAGGTGGGAAGAGGGAGAGGGAGAGGGGAAACAAAAACGATACACAGAGAGATGGGAATAGAGTGAGGAAGAGGGAGAGAGGGGAAAGAGCGAAACAGAGTGAGTGAGTGAGTGAGTGAGTGAGTGAGTGAGTGAGTGAGTGAGTGAGTGAGTGAGTGAGTGAGTGAGTGAAGGCGATATAGAGACAAAGAGAAAGAGGACAAGTGAGTGAAGGCGATTGGGGGAGAAAGAGAGAGATGGATATGATGACAGATGAAAAGAGGGAGAAAATGGAGGGAGAACAGAGAAAGAAGCAAAAACGAGGGAGGGCGTGTGAGAGAGGGGAGAGAGAGAGAGAGAGAGAGAGAGAGAGAGAGAGAGAGAGAGAGAGAGAGAAGGAATATCTAATAAAAGAGATGTAAAGTACACTGCACAGAAAATGGGGGTTGCCATGTCCTTCGGCTCCCTAAATGAGAAAATATAAGCCGTGGCGAGCGCAGAATATAACGAGGTCTCATTTACATACGGTCTGGCCGTTCTCACCATCACCATCAACACACACTGTCTGCCTTACTGGGACCGTTTGAAAAGAATCCCTAATGCCTCCCATCTCACTGGGGTCATCTTTCCTGGTTATCTTATGGGAGGAAACGAGCACGTTTATTTGGAGAGGTAATGGTTGCCGAGGATACAAAGTGGAAAACCCCCGCTGCGCTGCTCCGTTAGTTACGAGAGTCGCCGCTCGGAGACACTCAAGAACGAGAGAATCGGTTTGACTCCATTTTGGAATCACATCATGACATAAAGAAATCCATGTTGTTGTTGTTGTTTATAAGTGACCTTGAATAAGTGACAGCGTTGCGTGTAAAGAGAGGCTAAGGAAAAAAAGAGAAGAGGGAAATAGGCATGGTGATTTACTGGTCTATGTGTTATGGACATTCATGGTTTTTGGTTCAGCATCATATTTGAAGACAATTTAAATGACATATTTGGACAGTTTTTAAGTATCTATATCTCAAAAATTTAGGTAATTGACATAAAAATGTCTAACGTGACATAGTAATAGCTACAACCAAAACGTAACAAAAAATGTATCCAACACTGCTAGCATTATTAAAAAAACAATTTCAACCATTGTAGCACTTACACTACAATGATACAACCTTCTCTAAAACACTTCACACTTCCTCTATTCCTATTGAGACGATTTCTAAGCGCACAGATATTTTTTAACGATGAACTCATTATTAACGGTTGATTCACAATGTGTGTGTGTGTGTGTGTGTGTTCCAAGCAAGGTGCTCCTGTTTCCTCACTGACAGCACTACAGGTGCCAGGTGTGATCCAGGTGTCTGTGTGATGCGCTAGTTACCTTGTAAACCTCCATAGGGAACGAGCTCTACTTACGCTCAGCTTAAAAGGGGGTCATCGTTTGAATCCACACTGCTCATGTGCAGGTGTACTATCGGGTCAGTGTTGATCTGACAGACTACGTAATGACAATGTCTAGGGGACGGGGATGTGCTGCCGAGTGGGACACAGCCAGTCCGCTGTTCCATTTACTGTTTCATATTTTCAAAGGTGTTAAGAAATATGAATTCAATTGAATGAATTCATTCATGTTACTTTTTATTATCAAATCTCAAACGAATGCCAATCTTTTAGCAATAAAAAACAACCAACGATCTCAAATGTAACCAGCATTACTATACTGTGAATACAATATGAAAACTGTAGTAATAGTGTATTTTTTTTTAAATACTGAATTGAATTAAAATGCTTTTAATTATATATAGCTCTTTAAAAGATCAAGAAGCCATTGCTACTGCAGTAAGTGTACAGTGTATTAATCACAGAAATACTTTAGCCTACACTCATTGAGGAAAATACACGTGCCACGTTAAAGGTCAACTCGTTAGCGGCCCCTGTATTAAGCAATTTGATGTCAATTTGGTGCCACGGTGACCTTTCTGTCCCCTCCTGTCTGCTTAGCGACAGAGCATCCATAGGCCTCTCAGCTCGCCTGACATTTTCCACCGTGAAACACGCCACAGTTCTCCGAATCCATTACCAAAAGTCGCAGACGTGAACCGGAGGAACAAGGCTATACTGTTCACAAACCACTTTCTTTATCAGCTGTGTTAAGACCTCTTCTGCCTGCCTGGCCTGATGTTTTTACGGAGGATGTTTGATTTAGGTGAAGGTTATTCTACTCTCGGAGAATTAAGGCTGAGAGCCTCGCCGGGCAAATGGTTATCTCGAAGAATTGTTTCCTGAAATGTAAAGTTGTTGTTCTTGTTTCAGAGAGGGGAGAGGAGGGTCACGTTGAGCAGGGACATGACTCTGTTAGGCTTCACTGCAATATGGACAGAGTGGACATCTGAATCAAAACATTACAATCTTCCAGTTAGGATGTTCTTATTGTTACTTTTAAAAGTCTAACGATGTTACTCCTCATAATAGTACCATGTGCAAAAGAAAGCCACGTATCTCCAGTTCATATAGCATGTGGCTATATTATGAACATTCTGATGGAATATTATGAAAATGTGTAAAAAAAATAAAATAAAATAAATACGCACTGGCACAGAAAGCCCAAAAGGGCTGAAGTTACGTAAAAATAAATAATCTGACTTTGTAATTCTTTTCCCTGCTATGCTACAAGAGGGACAGCAGTATTGACTTTGAGGTGAGGTGACATTAACTTCACCCAACGCGCCAGTGATTCACACTCATCAGATTATCCTGTCCGTTGAACACTATAGGAGGAAGAAGATCCACTTTGCATTCCCAGTTAGATACAAGTCTAAGGACGTGTTTGAAGACATTTGTTTTCATAAGGAAAAAGGTATAGACAGAAAGACGGACAAAAAGAAACAACATGAAAAAAAGGCTGTGGGAAAAAAAACAAGTCCACAGTAAAGAACGAGGGACCAGCAGTAAAGAGACGTCTGAAAGGGGGATAAGACAGAGAACAGAGTGAAAGAAAAGAGAAAGAGAGATTGGAATGGAATAAGCCTAATCAATCTGGTGTCAGTTGGTTTCCTCTCACACAAAAGTATTTTTCTAATCAACCTCAATCCCTTGAGCTAAGGGGGAGAGCAGATTAGCAGAGGGCAATCAAAGATATGACTAGGTCTGATCATTGTCATTTGTGTGTGTGTGTGTGTGTGTGTGTGTGTGTGTGTGTGTGAGTGTGTGAGAGAGAGAGAGAGAGAGAGAGAGAGAGAGAGAGAGAGAGAGAGAGAGAGAGAGAGAGAGAGAGAGAGAGAGAGAAAAGAGAGAGAGAGAGCGTCCGCAAGGGAGTGTGTGTGTGTGTGTGTGTGGTGTGTATAAGGTAAAGAGAGATAATGTGTAACTGTGTGTGTGTGTGTATGTGTGTGTGTGTGTGTGTGTGTGTGTGTGTGTGTGTGTGTGTGTGTGTGTGTGTGTGTGTGAGTGTGTCGACCCACACCACTAAAGTCAGATAATAAAGATAAAGATGATTTGCGCGTGTGTTACGAGAGGCTCACTGCCATGGCACGTGCAGGGCGCCAGAGACCGCCAATCTTTTACAAGCTCCTCCCACACAACTGCACTCCCCCATGTCCCCTATCTCCCAAAATGACAAACCTCTATCTTCCTAGAGTCATCAAGATTCCCCTACGCAGGTCCGACACTTCACTGGTACATGACCATCAGGACATGCAATGATGTGTGTGCCGTAATACTATGTCCTCGGGCTGAGCTCGGGCTTTCAGAAATGTGTCATTCAGAGTTCTTCCAACACTCCCCACTGTCCTCCAACTCGTGTTGGTTCCGACCTCCATCTTAACAAAACCCTGTTTTGAAGCACGGTCACTGTAAGATCAGGCACGTCCTTGCCACTTACACATGTTTAAATGTCACATACACGAACAAACAGGAACCGTCACATGAGTTAAATTGTTAACCACCTTCCTCTGTAATTAGAAAATACCATCTCCTCAAACTATTATTTGGCTTGTTCAATACATGAAAATAAAATGGCTTCTCAATGCTGGCATTCTATCCATCAACTGGGCACTTTTGATGCACCTATTTGAATACTCTGAGTTGTGGTTGTATTTACCTAATCATATTAAAAGTGTTTGTAAGTGCCTGTGGAGAAAACCTTTTGCTAAATGACTTTGCAGCAACGTAACGTTATATAATATGATATAATGATTCATTTGTTGTGCTGTGGAAATACCTCTGGCTATGTACCTTTTGGCTGTTTGGCAATTAATTTGGGCCTTTATATGATTTACTAATTTAATTACTAATCTCTCTACTAGCTAAACACAAATCAACTGTGTTCTCTAAAGTTTACAGACGAATCACCAATAACTCGCAACTTATTAAAAAGCCACAAACATTGGCAACATTGCAAAGCGCTTTTTTCGTTAAGGTAGAAAAGCGCTATATAAATGCAGTCCATTTACCATTTACCATAAGCAGCATAACATTGGATCTTGAGTGTAGAACAAGCAGCATACCCTAACAACAGTTAACCTTCACATACTGTGCAGTTACAAAATGACCAAAACACAGCCAATTAATCGCACGAAAGCAACGTCCCCAATGAGTAGAGACCTTAAAGAGGCCTGTTGTGGACACCAGCACACCACCTCTCTCTTTCTAATTAGACACCTCATGACCAGAGTGTCTCCATGTCGCTAATCAACTTGGAAATGTGACCGCCATGGCACGCCATCACTTCAGCGAGTGGCTCTTGATTGGATCAATGTAAACACCCCCCCCCCCGTAGGGGACAATCTGATAGCTGATGAAGTTTTTATTTGGGAGTGGATCATTTAGGAGGCAAGCTCCCCCTGCAGAGATCCTCATCGTTGTCTTCGTCACTGTGGCCTCTCCTACCCGGTTAACCACGGATAATGAGATTACTGCCTGGGCTAAGGGGCCTGATGGAATTAAGACTATATCACAGGAAGAAAGAAGGGACAGGGGACAAAGGTCTGAGGGTTACGTGTGCCTAAAGGCTGACTTTTCACTATGTAGCTCGACAGAATGTGTCACCTCTGATGTGGTATGCTGGGGTTAGCGTTATGTGTGTGTGTGTGTGTGGGGGGGGGGGGGGGGGGGGTTCAGGGTTGGATGGTTCACACCCTGGGTGAGATGGAGCTATCCAGAGTAAGTAGTCTGTTCCTGAATCTAAATGATGTAATCTCATCTGACCACTGAAGCAGGAAACCGAAAAGGAGCTAAAACTCCCTTCCTGGTGATTGACTCTGCCGTCATCAGCAGTGCTTCACTGACGCACACACACACGCACACACACACACATCTTCTCTCACACACACACTTGCACATACACAAACACACACACACACACACACACATACACACACACACAACCTCTCTCTCTCTCTCTCTCTTTCTCACCCACACACACACACACACACAAAACATAAGGCTAAGAATACACACCCAGAACCCCTCAAATGTTCTCTCCTCAAGATTGATGATGCTCGGGGGCTGAGTAGAAACTGGCTGGTTATACTCGGTTAACTTTATCATTTAGAGGTGATTAGAACGCCATCAACTATCCCATAGTCCATTTCTAACACGATATATCTCAACAGTCATTCTAGACGGATACATATTTGAATACATATTTTTCTAGTTTAATCAACACCATAAATAGGTCTACATAAACTACAGTATGTATCAGCTGAATTAATGCAACCCTTCATTTCATGCATTGTACAAATTCAGTAAATGTCACTGTATTTCTACCTCCATTTAGCAATCGCAAATGGAGGACATCATTACCCCACACTGCTGGATATGATGCATTCCTGCACTCCTGGCCAGAGAAAACCAGAGTTGCAGTGATTCTGAGCTTCTGTTGGTATTACCTCCCCGCACACACACACACACACACACACACACACACACACACACACACACACACACACACACACACACACACACACACACACACACACACACACACACACATACACACACACCCATAAAAACTATAAGCAACTTTAATTAATAATTCAGTGCTCTTCCCTGTATCGATGAAACTTTTGATTTATGCCATATTAAAAGTGTATGAATGCTTCAGGAGGAGGATGGAAGGCCACTGGTGGTGGCGGCGGTGTATATAATGCCATGTGGGCGTCGTGGCATTCAGATTTACTTCGGATTCTTTGATCCCCGCGGGGAACACGTAAAACACTCCCTCATATGCGTTGTTTGGTAACACTTCGTCTGAACTCCTCTGGTACACATGCTGAGTAGTGTGTGTGTGTGCGCGTGTGTGCGTGTGTGTGTGTGTGTGCGTGTGTCTTGTGTGTGTAGTGTGTGTGTGTGCAGTGTGTGTGTGCAGTGTGTGTGCGCGTGTGTGCGTGTGTGTAGTGTGTGTGTGTGTGTGTAGTGTGTGTTTGCATGTGAATACTCTACGTGGGCCTAGTGACGCAAGGAGAACCTTGCTAGCCTGTATCCGCCTGCACACAAAGAATAAGCATGTGAGAGCTGAAGACGGAGCGAAAAGAGAGACAGGAAGAGCAGAAAGAAGATTGAAGCCAGTAAATGGCCAAGAGATAGAGAGAGAAATATGTCCTGAAGAAAGGGGGAAGATGGAAGAGTTGAGTGAAAGGGAGAGAAGTTTAAGATGAGAATCAGACAAAGTGGATTTTGCAGAGGAGAGAGAAAGAGGGAAGAGAGAGAGAGAGAGAGAGAGAGAGAGAGAGAGAGAGAGAGACAGAGAGAGAGAGAGAGAGAGAGAGATAAGAGAGAGAGAGAGAGAGAGAGAGAGAGAGAGAGAGAGAGAGAGAGAGAGAGAGAGAGAGAGAGAGAGAGAGGACTGAGACGGAGAGATTGCAAACCGGATCCATTTCACAGCCTCCCTCTGTTTCACAGCCTTCTCTCAAGTCAGTGTGGAAGTTGTGAAACTAACCTGTAAAGCTGTATTTCTGTTCACAGTTTGGCTTAGCAGTGCATGTGTGGGAGCCGTTTCTCAGCGTTCACACATTACAGTAGACGATGTGAGCCGTTGACTTCCGACCTGTATAGTTTTGGATACAGAGATCCTTTGATATCCCGTTTTTATCCTTTCAAACGCAGCACTGGACAGTCGCTACGGTTGGAAACCCTGGGATATCAGTGAACAGATCTGGGTGTCTTGGGATTGTGGTTGCCGTGGGAACACTCGCGCGCAATCTTGCTGTCCTTTTTGGGTTCTTGCCAGGTCTCCTCACCGTTAAAGTCAGAAAATTCCATCAGAAAATAATTAACGACCGTTGATCCTTTTTTTTTTGTTGCAAATATGACAAAACATTTTAATTGGAATGGTAGTATATTTAACAACAGTAACAACTCACATTCAATATTCAATAATACCACACAACACCAAAACATGTAATTCATACTCACAATATACAAGCTGATTTGGACAACATAGCCACATCAATGTAAAAAATAATGGTAGCCTATCAATATTTGTATTTGTACTTGTAATTGGTTTCTCATTCCGCGGGTGACACTAAAATATTGCTTCTACTTTGAGGGCAATTTTGTAATCACATCTATTTAGCAAAGCTTATCAAACACTATTATCCATCCAAAATGATTCCCGCCACAATTCATCCGTGCTCAATTACAAGCTAGGGTGTAGAATAATAGAACAATAAACTTGACTATTCATCACTACCCTTCACAAAACACACCAACTTCCTGACACAAGTTTTGCATTTGCGTCAGTTTTCCATTAGCTGTTATCAACAGGCATTCTCAAAGATTTCTGTCACCGATGTGGCTTTTGTGAAATATTAACGCTGGGGTGTTCAGAAGGAAATTAAATCAAATAGGAAACTAAAGAAAAATAAGTGAATAGTAGAAACCTACAGGGAAATTTTCAGGAGATAAACTTTTGTGTGTGCGTGTGTGTGTGTGTGTGTGTGTGTGTGTGTGTGTGTGTGTGTGTGTGTGTGTGTGTGTGTGTGTGTGTGTGTGTGTGTGTGTGTGTGTGTGTGTGTTTTGATAGAGGAGCTTTGCCAACAGTAATGAGATGTTCACTTGCTCTCTGGGTAAAAAAACATTCTGCATTCACTGCATGCAGGGGCACTTCAATAGCACTGTGCACTGGCAGAAGAGTTGTATGTACAAATGTTCGAAACAACCCTAAACGTGTATTTATCTCAGCATGGACTTAGACAAGAGGAGGTGTTTGCGAAACTGATGGTGCACATATTAAGTAGACGAGAGCAGAGGTTTGCATTCAGTTTCAAATTCACACGAAAATTCTGCGTTCAAGTGTGTTTATGTGTGGTTGACATGATAAAAGCAGCAATGGCGTGTTCTCTAAACCCACGATGATGGTAACGTGTGGACCCTGCCAGAGCTGATGCCGCTAGATGGTAATTAGCATGCATGCAGAATGCATGTTCGCGTGCAATCAGGGTACATACAGTATGTGCAGAGAATTCAACATACATAATCTTACATGGAATGATTGCATCTGTATGCAAAAGTGTGTATATGTTAATGAATGTGTGTGTGAGTGGGTACACATATGTACATACATATATTTGCATCCGCTTATTTCAATGTACAATAATGTGTGTGTGTGTGTGTGTGTGTGTGTGTGTGTGTGTGTGTGTGTGTGTGTGTGTGTGTGTATAGGAAGTAGACTTTTGTGCTTGCCAAAGATAAACAACCAAGAATCAAGCTTTAATTAAAAACAAATACATGTAGGCTCATTAGCCAGCCCTGTTAACATACAGCAGAGAGAAAGAGGAAGAGGAAGAGGGGGGGTTGTTGGGTTGTCAGACATGAATGCCCTCCTTCTTTCATGCGCCACTTCATAGAGCAAAAAAACACTCTGAGAAAACACTCACGACAACTGGCTGTGTCAGAAGCTGGGAATAGGCTTATGGGAAGGTTTTAGGGGCAGGGACTGTGTTCAGCCGAAACTACGTTGTTGTAGTTGGTTCAGAGTATAGGATCACATAGTGTGAACAATCCTGTGCCCCTTTTTCCCAACGCTGGCTAATGTTGAGGAAGGAGGACACCTCGGGGGGGGGGGGGGGTCTTCATCTGAACACAGATGCTTGGGGAACTTGGGCACATTTTTCAATAGAGGCAAAGCAATTTTGCAGAGAGAGGGAGACATGGGAGTGGTGTATGCGAAATGACAGACAAATCAGTAATGTGCGACGTCGGGGGGGCTCTCTTTTATTTGGATTCAGGCTGATGGGTGGGGAGCAACGCAGAGAGCTGTTTTCTCCCCCTACACCTGACTAGCCATCTGGCTAAGAAGAGTTATCTCATTTTATTAGTGCAAATTTTATTTGTTCACGTTGTTCACGTCTCTTTTTTTTTGCAACGTTATGATCAACACACAAATACACGCAGGGATTAGATACACAACCCTGCTGTTGACAACGGAGGGCCATAAATATTGTTAGGTCTAAAGCATGAATCCTGTTTGATTTATACATTTATTTGTTTGTTTATTTATTCATGTTTTGATTTTTATTTTTTATTTTTTTATTTATTTATTTATTTCAATGGTTTGGTCTTCCTGAAACGAGAAGCCGTTTATCAAATGTTCTTCTTTCCTCTTGGGATGAGCTGAGTCTTGGTATAAGGTAGGGAGCAGTGACATCATCGACACGAGACCGCCTTTGTTGACGAGCGATGGAATCTAAAGACTTGAAGCGCTCCACTGGTTCTGTAGAGAGATTGTTGTTTCTTTTCTAAATTGACCTCCCCAGCTGATATCCTGTCATACACCAATCCATCTCCTTCTCTCTCTTTTTTCTTTCTATGCTTTCTCTCTCCCTTTCTCTCTTTTTCTTTTCCACTTGTCTCTCTCTCTCTCTCTCTCTCTCTCTCTGTCTCTCTCTCTCTCTCTCTCTCTCTCTCTCTCTCTCACTCTCTCAGTCTCTCTCCCTCCTTGACTCTGTACAATGCTTATTCATTCACTTCCCCAGTTTCCATGACAGGGGTCACGCTGGGCCAAACATAGCTCTGGGACAAGCAGCTCTTTCTGCATCCCCCGTTTACAAGAGGAATAAGATGGCATTTACAACCTGTGTTTACAGACATGAGATATGGCCGTCATGGCCTGGAGAGGAGACTTGTGTTTGAGCTCGTTCCCCAGGGAGATGCCTTTCGTCTGTCTTTCTGCTAAGATGCAGACAGACTCTTCCTTGCACTTATTCCTCTGTCTTTTTTTATTTTGCAGTCGTTGTTGTCGTAATCTTGTGAGTGTATCTAATAGTTCTGTGTTGACAGCAAAAAAAGTATATATAGTATATCGTTTTAATTCTTGTATTGTATTCCTCTCTTAAATATACCCTGTTGTTCAGCCGCCCAAAACTGCAGTTAAAATGACGCAGAGCTGGGATTTGTAATGACATCGTTGTACAGCGCCTGTAAATGTTTAATGTCGTTGAGCTGCGAAGGCTAGGCCCAGCATCTGTGTGGTCCTGGTCTGTCTGGCTCTGTCTGACTGCCCAGCGTCTGTTTTATCCAATGAGCACTGCCAGCATAAGGAAGCCTCCTGTGGCCGTGGCACCCTCATCCATTTCACATGCGTGAAAAATCTACCGTGAACAGGTAATTATTTGATTAATTTCCTTTCATTTCTATTTTTTCTGGACATTTGACATCAATGCACAGGAGGTGAAACAGGCAGGATTATTAAAATCAGTCATGGGGTCAAACATTAGTGAAAATCTCCAAATGGTAAACTGGAAATTCCTCGCTATTGACCACATTGGCCTCTACCTGTGCAGTTTCAAAGACAACAATGAAACTACCTCGACTTGAGAATCATTTGCGCAGCTCAATTTTCTACCAGGGTCCCACAGTGCTTCGCTTGCCTTTGACTGCTCTTCATTGATCTATGCTGAAGTGACGCCATGGGGAGCTGGCATTACTAATATAGGAGGAAGAGAGAGACAGAGAAGAGAGAGGAAGGAATGGTGGGGGGTGAGCAGTGGAGAAAAAAGAAATGTAAGGAAAAAGGAGAGAGGAGGACTGAGTGAATACCTTGAAGTAAAGGTAAAAAGAAAGAGAGATGAGGAGGAAGAGGAGGAGGAAGAGCAGGGGCGAACAGAAGGGGATCGGGCCGCTAAGTTGACGAGCTAGGCATGCTGGGTAAAAATAGCCTGGAAAGCAGGGCAGGAGTCTTGTATGATAAATAATACAGCGAAGGGGAGGGGTTTGGGGGGGGAGGGTCACTGCTAGTGAACTAATATATAACATTAATTAAAAAATATAATAATTTAGGTCAATGCAATAACAATGCAGACGTTAATAACAAGGTTTGCTATTACAAAGCAGTTATGACTTTCTTTTCTGGTTTTAGGAGATTTGTCATCTTAACGCTGTGTATCAACCACAAAGCCATCTGGGGAAGAAGTGCCGAGAAAGGGGAGCTTTTAGCTGCAGTAACCCACAGAGACATGAAGATGGACAGCAGGGTTCTGTCATGCTTTTTCAATATTAACAGAGCTATGATGTAGCATGGCTCATCACGAACATTATGGAGTTTCCATTCTCGTTCTGACTTCTAAAACAAACAATAGTTTGTTTTTGAATGATATAAAAAAAAAAATTCTCTTTAAACAGAATGCATTCAGACACATCACTATATAGTAGGCTATCTTGAAAAGTCAGTTTGAGCTCGTGTGTGTGGCCACGTGTGTGCCATTTCCGTCATGGACCCCCTATTTGCAAACCGGAGAGCTGAATCTCACCGTGGAACACAGTACAGTGTGTTATGTAACTAGTCTCGGCTGAGTTGGATTTCAGGTCTGGCCTTATGTTAATATTATAATGTATATATAATAATAATATATATATATATATATATATTTGACATATCCAGTATATATACTGTATATTTACTGTATATAATATATATATATATATATAGATATATGTATATATATATATATATATAGATAGATAGATGTACAATGGGGGAAATAAGTATTGAACACATCAATATTTTGTCCAGTAAATGTATTTCCAATGAGCCTATTCAAGTGAAATTTGCACCAGACGTTGGTATTAACTCAAACAATCCAGAAAAAAAATCTGAAGATTAAAGTCCATATGTAAATAAAGTTATGTGTAATAAAGTGGAATGAAACAGGAAAAAAGTATTGAACACACTAACTGAAATGAATTCAATACTTAGTGGAGAAGCCTTTGTTTGTAATGACAGCTTCAAGGCGCTTTCTGTATGAAGTAACTAATCTCCCGCAGTATTCAGGTGTGATTTTGGCCCATTCCTCTACACAGATTGTGTTTAAATCTTGAAGATTGCTGGGGGCCCTCTTGTGAATCTGGATCTTCAGATGCTTCCACAAATGTTCGATTGGGTTTAAATCAGGTGATTTACTGGGCCATTCCAACAAGCTGATTTTCTTTCTCTGAAACCAATTGCGAGTTTCCTTTGCTGTCTGTATGCTTTGGATCATTGTCCTGCTGGAAGGTCCACCCACGTCTCATCCTCAGCATCCTGGTGGATGGCAGCTGGTTCATCTCAAAAATCTCTCTGTACATGGCTCCATTCATTGTTCCTTCAATAATATGAAGTCTGCCAGTACCACGAGAGGAGAAATAGCCCCACACCATGATACTTCCACCTCCAAACTTCACTGTTGGTATAGTGTTATTCGGGTGATGTGCAGTGCCATTTCTCCGCCAAACATGGGGTGTTGTGTGACAGCCAAAAAGTTAAATTTTGGTCTCATCTGACCAGAGTACATGCTCCCAGTAGTTCATTGGCTTGTCCAAATGTTGTTTGGCAAACCTTAAACGACCTTTAACATGTCTTTTTTTCAGCAGTGAAGTCTTGTGGGCTGAGCGTGCAGAGGCCATGGCGGTGGAGTGCATTGCCTACTGTTCTTTCTGTAACAGTTGTACCTGCTGCCTCCAAGTCTTTCTGGAACTCTTTCCTAGTGGTCCTAGGCTCTTTGGCTACTCTTCTAAGTATCCTTCTGACACCCTGATCAGAAATCTTGCGAGGAGCTCCTGTGCGTGGCCGATTGATGGGGGAGTGATGTTGCTTCCACTTACGGATAATGCCTCCAATGGTGCTTACTGAAAGATTCAGGAGTTGTGAAATACGTCTGTAGCAAATTCCATTTTCATGTTTTGCAACAATCTGGTTGTGAAGGTCTTGAGACACCTCTTTGCTTTTACCCATCATTAGATGTTTGTTGTGTGGCACCTTGGTAACAAAAAACCCTTTATAGCCCATCAATATATTCTAACCCAGCTGACATTAATTAGCACATATTGGAGGCAGATTTGCCTCCTAATTAGTTATGGTTTTCAGCTGGTTCCTTGCCTTTCCTTGCTGTGGTGTACTGCTTTTTCTTAGTGCGTTCAATACTTTTTTCCTGTTTCATTCCACTTTATTACACATAACTTTATTTACATATGGACTTTAATGTTTAGATTTTTTGTCTGGATTATTTGAGTTAATACCAAAGTCTGGTGCAAATTTCACTTGAAAAGGCTCATTGGAAATACATTTACTTGAAAAAATATTGATGTGTTCAATACTTATTTCCCCCATTGTTTATAATTTTGTAACTGTGAACAGCAATGTACAGGTATAAACATTTTACAGTTTTCTTTCTTACAGGGTGACGACGATAATGTGGACGTGTAGGCAGAATCCCTCTCTGGTCCTACAGGCCCACTACTGAGTGGTCACACTCCACTACACAGCACTCAGGCCTAACGGCCATACCATGAAGAGGCAGACGAGGAGCAAATCTAATCTTCGTCCCATTCAAGACAGACACGGAGCAACTCCAGATGCATTCTCTTTCGAATGGAGCTTTTTATTTTGATGTTATTGAACCGCGCAAAGCACATTGTTCGGGCAGCACTTGTGGAAAATTGATTGCCACGAGCGTTTATCGTTATGATGTAAGTTTGTTTACCTGGTACCGGCATAAACACCATCAAGTGCATGGGAGATGGAGCAGAACAAAACCACGCTGCATAAAGACAACACTACACGATACTCTCCATAGCGTGGCCAAATATATGAGTATATTCAGATAAACCTCACCATTGAAAAGAGAGCCTGGAGAGAAAAATGCATTAGCACATATTTCCCTCATTGTTATGCTGATATGCACTGGTAATACGTCTTTACTGGTTAAGCTATCCCTTCTACCCTTTTAGGAACACACGTTTTTGTTTGTTTTTCGCAAATAATTCTGTTTTAAACCTAAACTACTTCTGAAAGTAAAAATCTGATCAGATCTTTGTCCTGACATCCAGGGGCATTACCCGCTCCTAAGAAAAAATAAAAAGGTCTTCAGCTGGGTCAGGAAGCTTGACCTTCGTTTCATTATAGTCACTTAGTCATTGAGCGACTGGCTTTAATACTGCTGTACTGTTTAATACCCGGTCCACGGTCCTACCCCATCCACTTCATCAGCCACTTACAGAAGCTGTGGCAACGATTAGGCCTTCTAAGTTGCCATCTTGAGCTAAGAGGTTATGAAGTTACTGGAGACTCCTTCTGTACCCCACAATGAGTAGCCAACCACTGCTATCTTAGAGAGTAGCCTATCACTACAGCCTACACATCGGTTTTAGCCTATCACCACAGCCTACACATCGGTTTTAGCCTATCACTACAGTCTGCACATAGGTTGTAGCCAATCATTACAGCCTGCGCATATCGGTGCAAACAATTCCTGCCTCCTGTGCGTAGAGCGTAGCCTTTCAATGCAACCTGTATGTAATAATAAATAACAATAATACATTTAATTTATAGGCGCATTTCTAGACACCCAAGGACACCGAAAGGTCATGTAGAGACTAACCAATCATTACAGACTGCATGTCGAGGTGAGGCTGTTGCTGCAATCTAAAAACATGGTTAACACCTTGGCATGAACTTCAATACGCATACTTTGGAAGGCCTGTAGCTTGAATGAATGCTGAGGAAAGCCTAGGGCTGAAACGCTTCAGTGTTTCCTAGTGCTGCCACAGGCAATAAACATAGTACATACTTATTTGTGAGCGCCGACGTCTTCGTTGAATACTATAGCTTGAATAGCACAGTCAGGCAGCAAATTCGTGCAAAAGGTGGAACCATGTGGTCTTAGTGGCAGGGGTTGAATATATGTTTCATTTATGACCTACATTTACGAACCATCAACGCGCCTTTCAATTCAGTCCTCTACTGGGCAAAGGAAATTAATGTTTAAAATATTTAAAATGACAATGGCTGAGTGACACTTTTTCTTTTTAACCAATTTATCAACTTGTGCAGAGCACAAAAGCAGAAAGCTAAAGTGGAAAGTTTATAATTAAAGAGGAAACTGTTTTGGAGGTCTGTGATATTGAAAGAAGATGTCTATATGGAGAAATGCTCAGCAGGATGTGTGCTGCAAAGGTAAACTAAACTACATCACACAAACACTTTGTGGTGCCCCAGCCTATGGCAGGTTCCCCACAGAAGAGGGAAAAGGGGGGTGCCGGCCCTTTAAGGGAAGGCTGAGGCTGGGAGAGATAATTGAAGGCCACTACATTCCCCTGCACCTTCTTAGGTCCTGGCCACTCCCCCCACCTGTAATCAATTAAGCTCAATCCATTTAAGCTTTAGGTGCTGGCTACCAGGAGGAGGAGAACTCCAGAGGCTGAGGACACAGCGAGGAGCACACACACCAAGTCAAGAAGTAAAGGAGACCAGGTCACAAGCCCAGGAGAAGGGAATCCCAGAACAAAGGAACCAGGACAGGTTGGCCCCTCACACCCTCGACTGAATTAACCCCCTGATTTACCTCTCTGCCTCTCTTTCACCCAGGAGGAGGTCGGCGCCTCGCCGCTCAATTGAAGACCCCGGTCCGGGAAGAAGTTGTGTTGTATTATTACCCCCCTTCCCTTTTCCCCACCGTTTTTATCATTAAACAAGTGTTCACCTTACCCCTGCTCTCCTGGTATTCCTCAGTCCGCCCCTAAACCCTTCCCTGCACAGCGAGGCTTGCCACAACTTCTTTACAAAATGTAAACACAGACACAACGACAGTGCTATCAGTGTGCCTGCTCTGTGTTCTTTTATTGGCAAAGTACAAATAGGGTCTCATATCACACCAGTTAATTCACACCAACATGCATGAAACTCTGAAGTCTAAGATGTTGATGTTAACAAGAAGGCTTTGGAATAAATGAACAGTGCTAAAAATTTGTGGATTATATGTTATCCGACATAGGTTTTTAGAGGATATTACCGATGACATAAGAGATTGAGATCAGGTGTAGTTTTTTTAAGATTAATAAGCCGTCTTGCATATGTAAAATGTACTCATTAAAGTATTACGTAACAAAAACCCCAGCTGAAAAGCTGTTGTTGTTCAAGTGTACCAAAGGTCTGTGTCAATGAAAGCCATTGTTACTAGGAAATCTACTCTGGGAGAAACAACACATTACTCGGTGGATAAATGACTCTGGCAAAGGGGAAAAAAAGTCAGAAACATTGTTGAAAGTGTTGGAAAGGCTGCAGCTAATGTTATCATAAAGAATGCATTAAAAAAAGGGCTCACTCCTCTTTCTGTCCCTCTCACTCTATTTTTATTTGTTGTCTCTGCCTCAATCTTCCTCTCTTCCTCATCTTACATGTCTTATTGAGGAGTAAAAAAGAAAAGTAAAAATACTTCAACATTTGCATGTGCAGCTCTTCTCCCTGAGGCAGTAGTTAGGCAGCAAGCCATGAACAACCGCCTGCTTCACAACACGCACACACACACACACACACACACACGCACACGTAGACACGCAAGCACACGCACGCACGCACGCACGCACGCACGCACGCACGCACGCACGCACGCACGCACGCACGCACGCACACACACACACAAGCTGAGGGAAGGTAGGATGCCCAGGCAAGCTCTGTTTAATGCACACTCCTATTATTTATAGATAGCAGTAGCATTAGGCCAACATTTTCAGAATTGCGTGTGTGTGTGTGTGGGGGGGGGGGTGATTATAGCATGCTAGCATCGCACTGTGTGTAAGAACAAACAGGTGCACATCAGTGTCACACAGACACACAATGCTCCTTTCTGTGCCTTTGGCCAAATCTAACCACACAGACACATGTATCTAATCTATTCCAGGGGCTGAACAAACGCTAAAGTCCCTCCTCATTTAGATTCCGACAGTCCTGTTCCGCTCCGACTGAAGCAGTTCTTATGGTATATTTAGTGCTAAAAGTAGATACCTGTTTTGTAGTCAAGTATTTGTAATCAATATTAAAGGTTAGTAGGTAATCATACCATAGTTTTATATTAGTTTTACGTAGCAAGAAGAGTAGAGATAACTGGAGGACAGACATTGTGTGCAATTAAAATAAGGTGAATCCTAGGTAAGCAGACGCTTGTGTAAATGATAATCTAGGTACTGATTGCCCTCAGGACACCTAAGGTCACCTAATGGAGACAAAGTAGAGAAAGAATGCAGGCTGTTGAGAGAATCATAAATAAATAGACAGTAAAAGCCAGCATGCTAGTACCCTTATTGACTATAACAGGCTCTTATTAATGGAAGAGTAAGACTTCATTGTTTGTCAACCTGAAGAAAGATGAGAATCTTGGAGTCAACGGATCCCGGGCTTGAATATAATAATAAACAGAGGGTTCCGTTGTTTAAGGGAGATTACAAAGGATTAGCTAGATAATAAACAGGGTCCTCAGGAAGGAGATGTCCCAGGGTGTTGAAAATGGGTGCTGTTTATTGCAATTTGAGGAGTTGCTAGAACGTTTGGGAAGGCTTAGAGAAATTTATTTACAGCCTGACAATGTATGTGCCATTTAGTTGGACTCCACAGACCTCCACTCACTTATTCATGCCCAATACAACCTATTCTTCTGAACTCTCAGCTTTCGACTCCTAGCGTATTTTGTATCTAGAATAGTTGCTGTAATCTCTTACAATTATGCAAAATTCTTAGCATCTTTAGCTCCTGGTTTTGTTTCTCCTACTGGCAGTGCTTGACCTTGAGGGAGCAAGATTCAAGACAAGAGTCTCTCTCCCATCCATCCAGACAACAAAGCACTAAGGAAGTAAGGAACTCCCCGATACCCATCAGCGGCACGGCGTGTTTACATCTATTACAGCCCCTACACATGGAGTGCCTCGCTTCCGACAAGAGCTAATCACAACAGAGGGGCGTCTGTTCATCCCGTTATCCAAGGAATTGATAGCCAGCGCGCAGACTCTGCGATGCACCGCAGCTCCTGTCAGATGGGAATGTGGGTACTAAGGTGTGCGGGGGACCCAGCAGTGGCAGCGTTGTATTAGCTGACCCCAGATGTGTGCGGAACATTAAATCCTCTGCAGAAATTCCACTTGCCGCTCCGCTTAGCGCTCCAACGCTGGTTGCCCCGGCAACACCACTCCTGTCCAAGTAGCAAGAAAGGAATTTCTGTGCTCTTTTAGTACTCCGTCCCTGTGAATTGAACTATGCTTTTTCTCGTTTTCCTTTATGTTGCTGTATTCCTTTCTTTGTCTTTTTGCCAGAATCGTTTTGAAATGAATAAATATAGATAGAAATTATTTGGTACAAATATTTAATTGATTTTGGTAATAAACAATTTAAAGTCTTAGTTGTTTTTGTCGGTCAGACTTGTCGGTTAAGAGTACATACTATAAACAGGTATGCTGTGATTCCAGTTTCATCCCTATCTCCTCCTTTACCCATCCCTCTTGTTTCCATAACCCTCCCTTTCTAAATAATCTCTCCTGCCTGTTAACTACCCAGTTCCCCATTCTCAAGTGCAGTGTAGCCCTGAAACACCAGACTGGCCTCTTTCGCTTGGCTGGCTACTCGTTTGCCAGGCTGCTTTGTGGGCTCTTTTCCAGGCTGCCTTCCAGGTCAATGCCCCTCCACATCCTTCTGCAGCTCTGGTGAACAAGTCACTCAGTTACTCAGTCAAATAGTCAGTCTGTCAGTCATATATTCAGTCAGTCAGTCAGCCAAATATTCAGAAAGTGATTCAGTCAGTCAAATGATCAGTCAGTCAGTCAATCAGTCAGTCAGTCAAATGATCAGTCAGTCAGTGGCCGGTCAGTCAGTCAGTGACCAGTCTGTCAGTTAGGTACCAAATCAGGTAGTCATTCAATAAGCAGTCCGTCAGTCGGTTAGAATATTAGTCAGTTAGATGGCCAGAAGGTCAGTTAAACAAACAGTCAATCAGTCAGTCGACTAAGTACTGTCATGCTCCCCATAACAACAAACTATGTGACAAAACCCACCAAAGGAAGAGAAGCTGACAATTCTTACAATGTTGGTTGGTTTTCAGAAAATAAATGACTGCGTATACGCCAGTCAACACTGAAAATTAAAGTGTACTTTTATTGGCGTTACCGCGGCTGATGAAAAATAATCATTAAAGGAGCTAAATCCATCATCTTGCCTAATTATGCCATTATAATCAGTTTACCAAGGCCAGCTATGTTGCTTGTTGACAGAAAAAAACATTTTAATTAAAATAAATGCTATACTACTATAATTCATGGAAATTTGTGCTGTAACTTGCGAGCCAAGATAAAGTTTTGATTAAAAGAGACCAGATGTACACAATACATCTGAGGCAAAGAGGCAGTGTTCCTGATCTTTTCAACAAAAGTATGGTATGTTTTGGGTCTAGAGGCGGACGAAAACCATTGGCCTAATTTCTGAGTCAATGATTGCTTCATTAAAAACTACATTTACCTTCTTTTGGGAACTGTAGATAAATGGTGATTATGCATGAAGCTTTTAAATGTCATTACATGAATCATTACAGCATGATGATCTCTTGCTTTTCAGAATGAACAGCAGCATAAAAAGGTTAATGTTTCTGTCATTCTCCAGTTGAAACAGGAGGGACTGCACCGTTCTATACAGTTTAAAGATGTCATCAAATATCAATCAATACCCTACCTATCAGTTATGACTAAGTTCAGAATAAACAAACTCCACCAGACATTTTAAATACCTCAAGCTGTTCAAAAAGAGGTCTTTGGATCACAATAATTGAATTAGCAAATCAATATTCATATTTGCCTTCCATGGCTGTTGGAATGGACCATGCATGCAAATATAGTTGTCAAGTTGTCATTCTTCCATGACACTAAATTAACTTGGCAATGTATTTGAGCTATGTTGCCTATAAGCCGAATTACTGATTATTGGGTAGGGACCGTTTAGGAGGAAATGTCCTAAATATAATCAAATAGGCTATTTAAAGATGAAGTCCTCCCTATTTGGTGAGCTACCCACTATGAAATAGTTTAATAAAATCGTTCCAAACCATACTGCAACTCCTAAGTAAGGACATTACTGTAAGACATGACACTTCTTTGAGTACTTTAGCCCTAGTTCATGCATATGAAGAATAGATGTGAGATGATGTTCAAAAGCTCTTGCGACTATATTGAGAGAAACCTTCTGACCAAGGGAAACACAGCCCATGGTCTAATCTTCTTTCACAGCTAATCACATTTTGCCAACAGGATTACAAGCATGACCATGCATATGGCACTAGAGAATACAAAATCAATGTTATAGAAAAAGCATAAGCCCCTTACTGATTCATAGGGGACCAGACTAAATCATCTAAAAGGAACGAGTCTACAATAATGTCCGAGTCGGGTGAATGCACTGTCAGCGCCATTTTGTTTTATCTACTCTCTAATTACCTTGACTAATTATTAATCCACTCATTAGGTGATTTGTTTGATTGCTTGTTGATTAAAATTCAACCAGCAGAGCTTGATGGAACATACGACAGATGAGAGGCGGAGTCAAAGATAAAAAGGTGTGTGGGGAAAAAACTCAATTGAACATACTTTACATATGCTAACAATAGAGACCAGTGGTAACATTCAAGAGGTACAGAGAAATATTTGTATCAACACAGTGTTACATTTTTGTAGTCAGTTTGGTCGGTTGTGGAACAAAAACAGTTTCTGTTCTTAGTAGCAGTATGTGAGCAGTTTTCGCCGGAATCCCACACACCCACTCCAGAAAACACAGAAACACTCATACTCAAACACAAATGCGTGCGCACACATACACACACACACACACACACACACACACACACACACACACACACACACACACACACACACACACACACACACAATGGATGAGGGCGGGAGTAGGCAAGGTGGTGGTACTGGTGCCCTGTGACTGCTGCTGCCAGTGTTGTGGTGAGATGCTGATTGCTTGCTGCTGATTAACTACCTATCTCTCCCACACTGTGTACGTTGCCAGGCAGCCTGAGAAACAGCCACGTCTGACTGAAGACAGTTTTACAGGAGTGCTGCTGTGCACTCTTTTGGATAATCAAGTGGTAAATAATCTTGGCTCATGTGCTAAAAAAAACATTTTTTCTTTCCATCAGCTAAAATATTTAAAGGGATAGTTCAACTTTTTGGGGAAAAAGATATGTTCCTACTTACCCCATGTTAGACGAGATGGTCAATATCAATGTTTTAATTGCACGTCAAATAATTAGATATTTTGGTAAGTGGGTAAGTAAATGTAGCCTTGCTTAGCAACAACGTATGTAAGCCAGTCGTACCGGTTAGCATGGCAAACTTAAAAACAACCCTTACCCTAACCATTTTCAAAACATAATAATATATCTTAATTGAAAGTTAACTCCATGTTTGAACAGAGGTCTTGTTGATAAAGCTCTGCAGCTTTTAATGCATACTATAGCGTTTATTATTTACCATTGCCTAGGCCTGGCCCTCCCCATTCATGTTGTATCTTCTTACGTCAGTCACAGTATCACAGGAGTTCAGCATGGGATCTGCCCAAAGAGGTTTCCTTGGCCACGTCTCACCCTTAGCTGCTTCATCTCAATTGAAAAAGAAAAAGACAGTGGCTGTAAAGTTCATAAACTTGATATTCTGGAACGATTTAGTTGTATTCAGTTGTTTTTTAATCTAAATTCATATTGTTAATATATTTCATAAGACATTATTTTAAAAAACCTATAGGCGTCTTTTGGTATTGCTTATAAAATGTTCTTTGTGGAAAAAAACTTCATTTTTATATTAAAAATACGGCCTACCTTGGTCAAATCTGCCGACATAAAAGAATGAGAGATAAGAGGCCAGCCACTTAAAGCTGGTGATTGTGAGTATCAAGGGGGCATGTAGAGGGATTTAGGGGTGACGAAACCTTTAGTCAAAAAGAAAGAGGAACTATAAGCCCTAGGATTGTGTCGGGGCAGGCAAGCCCGCTGAAGCGTGAGGGAGAAAGCATTGACATTACCCCTTGTGACGGAATCTATTCCCTCACCTTCTCAAAGCAGCAATGACGTTATTGATATTTTCAGAAGTGCGGTGGAGTGAGTGTGTGGGGCGTAGGGTGGTGGGGGTGATGGTGGGCTTGGGGTGTGGAGGGCCTGGGTATGAAGGCGGGTGCCTTGGCACTTTATGTGCCGCAAATGTGATAAAAAACACATTCACCTCAATGTTAAACTCAATAGAAAGGAAACTGCTGGTTCAATTGGTGGGGCTTTATTCAATTAGGAGCACTCACACACACACACACACACACACACACACACATGACTACCCCCGACGATTGTGCTTCTCCATCTCTCAGGGGGCTGACGCCGAAGGACAAGCATCCACACACACACACACACAATAACAAGCACACATACACACACACACACACAGGATGCTTCACGCCTCTTCCCCACCTGAAGGTGCCAAAGAGAATTTTTTTTCTGCAGAAAAGCACACCTACACAGGCATTGAGCAGTCACAGCAGCAGGATAAGTAGTCGATGTGGAGGAGGCAGACAGAGACGAAAGACGAATGAAACAGAGTGAGAGGCAGAGACACCATAAAATCACGAGAGAGAGAGAGAGAGAGAGAGAGAGAGAGAACAAACGCCTTCATTGTGTTAAAGTGACGATAATGATCAAGCAATAAACAAGAGAAAGTTAGACTAACAAAGAGAATGGTGCAGGGAGAGCACAAGGCACGGTGTGTGTGTGTGTGTCTGTGTGTGTGTGTGTGTGTGTGTGTGTTTATGTGTGCTTGTATGAGTGTAGTACGTCTGTGTTAGTGTGTGTGTTTATGTGTGCTTGTATGAGTGTAGTACGTGTGTGTTTGTGTTTGTGTGTGTGTGTGTAGTACGTGCTGGTGTGTGTGTTTGTGTGTCTGTGTGTGTGTGTGTGTGTGTGTGTGCGTGTGTAGTGTGTGTCCGTGTGTCTGGGTTAAAGCATGCTCGGATGAGCAAGGTATAGGCAGCAGGCCGGTAGCACTTCCAACCCTGCCAGCATGCCCACAGCCCAGTGATCCTCCCGTGGAGTGGAGAGGAACGTGAGGAGGTGAAGCAGACCCGAAGGTCTCCTTGATTATCTCCTGCTACAGCTTCCTCTGGGGCTAAGACAAAATCAATTTCCATTTCAAAAAAGAAGCGGGCACAGTCCAAGACGGTTGCCCCCACCTTCCTACACTCCCCAGAGCAGGGGGAGAATTGTCTCTGACGATAGAGTTGCAACGACCATGTTGGAGGACCTTTATCTGCAATCTGAC
This sequence comes from Galaxias olidus, assembly GCA_026901105.3. NCBI lineage: Eukaryota > Metazoa > Chordata > Actinopteri > Galaxiiformes > Galaxiidae > Galaxias > Galaxias olidus. Next base: position 227,604 of record JAPMUY010003940.1, read on the forward strand.
CCATGAGACAGACCGGGAGATGACACAACAGTCCAGATAGAGAAGTGAGAGTGATATAGATATATATATAGAGAGAGAGAGACAGAGAGAGAGAGAGAGAGAGAGAGAGAGAGAGAGAGAGAGACGCCGAGCCCACTAAATTTGATGACACTTAATTGAGGGCATATAGATGAATAAGATTGACCGAACGTTCTCCATGTTCTAATAGTATGAGGACAGACAGAGCTATCAAGGCTATAGTCAATAGTCTATAGCTAAGTATCCATATACAACAACACATTGTGTGAATTAGTCTTTACTTAAAGCTAAGTAGGCGCCATCAGCCTTGCTCTATTGTGTAGATTATTCATAGTAAATCATCAGAGCCCATTCTAGGGTTTTCAGACTCTTGGAGATGACAGTGGATCCGTGTTTTGACCTTTGACCGTTTTCGTTCCTTCTGTCAGCTATTATATGCCTCCTCCAGGCGTTGCTTTCAAAACAAATATATTTTAACACACACGGGTCACAAACATGTACACAATCGCACCCAAGTGAACTAACACCCAGGAGCCCAGGGGGAAAAAAGAGTCTGCGTGGCGCGCTCGGTGACTTTGCACCACACAGGCCAGTAGCTTCCTATTCAGCAAGGGAGTCGTTTGCCTTCACATGACAGGATGTCTGAATCATCCTGTCGGAATCAAAAAGTGAACTGGTTTGAAAAAAACAGAAGCTTTAACTTCACCATCTAGTCTTCTGTCAGTCACTTGTGTAGCGGTGTCCTCACGTTTTAGAAAAGCCCTAAACATACATGCAGTACTCAAGGTTTATTTCCTTTTTTGGGGGGGGGGAGATAGAGTGCGGGGTAATATTTGTTAAAAGCAAATAAAAAATGCTTAAAAAAGACTTAACAATATTGAGATTACGGCAATCTTTGTTTCAAACAAACAAGAACAAAAATCGTTTGGTCTTGTTGACCCTATTTCAGCTCCGTCTCTCCAGTCTGTAGCTAGAACTCAACCCCAAAGTGGATTCAGCGTATAAACTTAACATGTCGTCAATGTGTCACCACATCAGGACCAATCATATCGTGCACGTTAAGCAGCGGTGACACACTCCTACCCTCCAGTTAAGATTCACTGGGGGGCTGCGCTGTCATGCCCCCTATAGCGTGAACACTGGGATTCCTGCAATTTCCTCCCACACACACACACACACACGCACGCACACGCACGCACGCACGCACACACACACGGGGCCCCCCTGTCGTGCCATGCCTTCCATTAATAAACTATGTTTGCGCCTGGCGAATGAGATCAAGCATGAAAGACAAAGGCATTTACGTAACGCAAGCGTGGAATTCTAAATCACACGCGGTGGTTTCTCATGAGTGGGAGTGTTAGCTGAAAATAGATAGGATTATAATAGGGGACGCTTCCAACTGCAAGCTATACCATGTCAAACTGAATGCCTACCTTGAGGACCTGTAAGCTTTTCCAAATCAAGCAGAGTGCCTACCTGGGTAGCTATTGGACCGGAATGCTTTTCCATTTTAAGCAGAATGCCTCATTTGGTAGCTAAAGGACCTGTATGCTTTAACATATTAAGCAGAATGCGTACCTGGGTAGCTAAAAGACCTGTATGCTTTAACATATTAAGCAGAATGTGTACCTGGGTAGCTAAAGGACCTGTATGCTTTTCCATATTAAGCAAAATGTGTACCTGGGTAGCTAAAGGACCTGTGTGCTTTTCCATATTAAGCAGAATGTGTACCTGGGTAGCTAAAGGACCTGTATGCTTTTCCATTACAGTGCCTATAGTTATAGGATGTGTGCACAGAGATCACAAAAGCACTTTCTAGTAACTCTTCTAGTAAAATCTTTCATTTTCCTTTGGTTTCTCTTCTGAACAGAGTAATTCAGTTAAACGTGTGTATTTGAAGGCATTTCAGATGCAACCTCATCTTGAAGTCCACAATCAACGATCGTTTCAACAATTACAATACGCCAATTCAACAATTTGTTCGTAGGTGTTTTTGGTATACTGCAGGGGCTGGTGAAAACAAGCAGTTAAACCAAACATTAGCATTCGAGTGTTAATTGCTTTGGTTTATTTTGACACTTCATCTGGCGGTACAAAACAGACCGATTTTATTAAAGAGGGGATTGACATGTCGAGGCCGCGTTGTCATGGTTGCGAGGTGCAGTCTGACAAGACTAGTAATAATAATAATAACAATACGTTTTATGTATATAGAGCTTTTCTGAAAACCCCAAAAGTGGAGGCTAGTGTTTTCAATCAATGTTGCAAAGACACTGCACTGTCAATCTCCACTCATGACACCTGGCAACCTCAGACAGACGGAATAGATCATGCAAACATCTTCTGCACAGAGAGCTCTCCTCCCCACAGCCCTGTCTGTGTTCCTCCGCAAACTAAAGTGGAATCCATCACAAAAATTGGGAGAGGTGGATGCCTTGTTACTGCTTTGAAAAGCAGAGAGCTTCAAGAAGCTCTAAGACTGTGATGGTTATGGAAATAACACTCTCTCTCTCTCTCTTGCTCTCTCTCTCTCTCTCTCTCTCTCTCTCTCTCTCTCTCTCCTCCCTGTAACGGAATGAGGACACAGTATTGTATGTACTCTTTTGTATTTATGTGTGTGGATGCTTGCACACTGTGTGTGTGTGTGTGTGTGTGTGTGTGTGTGTGTGTGTGTGTGTGTGTGTGTGTGTCTGTGTGTGTGTGTGTGATCTCCTTTCCCCATTTTCTATTCTTCAACAGCTTTTTGATATGGAAATGTTTGAGGTGAACACACGGCTAATTGTCAAGGCATTTATTTTAGTTTCCCATAGAGCCCTATGTGTGGATGCAGAAAAAGAGGGGAGCAATATGTGGGGAGTGGGGGATCGGTTGGGCTGCAAGAGAAAGGGAGAATGGAAGGAAGAAAAAGAATGAGAGAGAGAGAAAGAAAGAGAGAGAGAGAGACCTGGTTTGCCAAAGCTTTTGTATCTCCAATGTGGTGGAGCCACTGCAATGCACCAAAACCAAAGGGATAGAGGGTGTAAGAGAGAGGGGGAGGGTGAAAGAGGGAGAGAGGGAAGACGAGGGGGCTAAAGCGACAGAATGAGACTCCAGAGAGAAAAAGGAAAGAAAAGGAGAGGAAAGGAGAGAACAGAGAGCATAAAGGATGGCATCAGAACACTGAGAGGGAGGAGAAAAACAAGGGGAGAAAGAGGAGAGAAAGAGGAGAGATGTAATACATCTATTGACTTTAGTTCTCTGCATACAAGGCGTGATGTAGGGCTAAGGGGGTAAGGCGGTAAGGAGGTAAAGGGGTAAGGAGGCAAGGGGGGATGTAGGGGAAGGAGGTAACGGGATATGGGGATAAGGGTATAAGGGGGTAAGAGGGTAAGGCATGGGGATGAAGGCATGAGGGGATAAGGGAGTAAGGAGGTAAGGGGGTAAGGAGATAACGGGGTATGAGGTGAGGAGGTAAGGAGGTAGGGGGATAAGGAGGCTCATGGCTAAAGTCCAAAATATCAATATGTTTCACATTTCCTCTCACCTTGTTACTCACAAAGACAATCCTGCTTTTCAACCAGTGGCACACGCCACAGCACAAACACACACGCACACATACTCACTGATACAAGCGTGCTGGTGAGCACACAGACAACCATACACACACACACACACACACACACACACACAGATAACCACACACATACACACACACCTACTCAGAATTTCACCGTTGTTCTACCTATCACTCCCTCTGCAGTCCATTAACAGGGTTAGTCAGCCAAAACCCAATTCACACATTGTGGATGGAAGCCATCCATTCAGCAGAGCTGCACTAGCAGCGTGGCCCCCAGCTTTCAGAGAGCACAACGGGAGGGGAAAAACTAGGGTTTGGCAACAGGATTCAAATAATTGTGTGTTACACTTCGTGTAAGTCTGTGTGTGTGTGTGTGTGTGTGTGTGTGTGTGTGTGTGTGTGTGTGTGTGTGTGTGTGTGTGTGTGTGTGTGTGTGCGCGCGTGCGAACGTGTGTGTGTGTGTGTGTGTGTGTGTGTGTGTGTGTGTGTGTGTGTGTGTGAAAATGTAACATGATGGAGTGTAGTGTTTTTGAGCATCAGCTGGGGCAATGAGATAGATCTCATAATGTTCACTGGTTACCTGGCAGGAATCCAGAGAGAGAAAGAAAGAGAGAGAGAAAGAGAGAGAGAATGAGAGAGAGATGAGGATGAGACTGAGAGAGATACCACAGTTAGTGTTTGGTCTGAGGATCTTTTGGATTAGTGTAGACTCTTCACCAAATTTTGTCCTTGCTTAGTTACAAATGATTCAATACAGACAGACAGACAGGCAGGCAGGCAGACAGACAGGCAGGCAGGCACGCAGGCACGCAGGCAGGCAGGCAGCCAGGCAGACAGAAAGAGAGGCAGGCAGGCAGACAGACAGAGAGGCAGGCAGGCAGGCAGGCGGACATATTGGATTATCAGAAGACAAAGCTGTGCATGCTGCTATTCGTTTTGAAGGCCATTTAAATAATAGGAATACATTAATAAATCAGCTGAACACATTAGATATGCTTTAATCATGTTCTGCAAGCCCTGCACAAACACAAAACACATTCCTGATCTTAGTACAGGAAGTGAATAAAAAAAAGATCTAGTCTGGCAAAAAGGACGTTGACACTGCCTAATAAACCATTAAAACATAACGCTCATGACTATGACGACATCTTAGACACAACCACCCCACCGAGCTAAAGAGTTCATTGCCATAGCTGGGTGCCTTAAGCTCTGATGAAAACTCTCACGTTAATAAATAATCATTAACTGAAATATGTTGCAAGTACCTCACATACGGTCCACATTAACATATCATATAAAGCCGATTATGTGTGAATATATAACATATATGTTTGTTGTATTTTATTTTCTACTATATTTTTAGTTGTAATTTTTTTTTTGTCTTTCCCTCTTTATCCAATCTGCTGTGCTTTTCAGTTCAGTTGGGTTTACGGGCTTGAGTGATTGCAGAGTTTTCCAAAGTGAGGCAGACAGAAGTGCCCAGAGAAAATGGTGCAGACGCACCCTGCAGACAGTCACCCTTTGACTTTGCACCACGGCGGGGTGGCATGCGTGGTTACTATGATGGAGCGCACGTGTGTCTGTCGGCAAACGTGCACTGTGAGCAGACAGACAGACAGACAGACAGACAGACAGGCAGGCAGGCAGGCAGGCAGGCAGGCAGGCAGGCAGGCAGGCAGACAGACAGACAGACAGACAGACAGACAGACAGACAGACAGACAGACAGACAGGTAGGCAGACAGACAGGTAGGCACACAGGCAGGCACACAGACAAGCAGACACAGGCAGTAGGGGGGCTGAGCCAAGTGGAGGGCGCTGGGCTGTGGAACATACCCACGCACTTACACACTTTATCGTCTCCCTCTCTCTCTCTCTCTCTCTAACACTCTCTCTCCCTCTATCTTTCTATCCCCCTCCCTCTCTCTCTCTCTCTCTCTAACACTCTCTCTCTCCCTCTATCTTTCTATCCCCCTCTCTATCGCTCTATCCCCCTCTCAGTCATTCTACCCCCCCTCTCTCTATCGTACACACATATACCTGATGAGAACCAGGGCCTGGGTCCATTGTCCTCCTGTCACCTACTTCTGTCCCTGGGTACATGCTAAAGGGTTCCAGCCCCCCTCCCTCTCTAGTGCCCAGGCCACTGAGACCACAGCTGCCACTGGCACAGATCACTCCCCCCATCCCTCCCTCCCTCCCTCCTTTCACCTTCTTTACTTTGCTCCTTTAACTTCAACTTCCTTCCTCTCCTATTTCCTCCTATTCGTTGCTTCCTCTACACGTCCCTCCCCCTCTCCTCCACCACCTGTCTACCTGCACCTCTCCGTTAGTCAGACAAGGGCGTGCAGAAGTCCTGAGGGAGAGAAAAAAGAGTGTGAGAGGAAGTGTGCATATGAGAGAGAGAGAGAGAGAGAGAGAGAGAGAGAGAGAGAGAGAGAGAGAGAGAGAGTGAGAGAGAGAGAAAGAGAGAGATGGGGAAAGAGAGATGGAGGAAAGTTGGAGTATCATTCCTGAAGACCACACCAGCCTCCTGGGGATCCGTGACCTGCATCTCTGCTGCAGCCACCGACACACACACACACACACACACAAACACACACCACAAACACACAAAGGCCAATAAATATACACATACAACACAAGCACACATACACACACCACAAACACACCCAAGCCAACACACACACCACAAACACATACACACACACACACAAGTCAACACACACATACACATACACCACAAACACACACAGGCCAACACACATACACACACCACAAACACACACAGGCCAACACACATACACACCACAAACACACACAGGCCAACACACATACACACACCACAAACACACACAGGCCAACACATACACACACAGGCCAACACACACACACACACAGGCCAACACACATACACACACCACAAACCCACACAGGCCAACACACATACACACACACCACAAACACACACAGGCCATTCACTTTCACTTACACATTCACTTACAAACAGACAGACATGCTGGCAGGGACGCACACAGGTGAGAATATAGACACGTACACACACACACACACACACACACACACACACACACATACACACTAAAATGCCTCTGCGCAGGCACGCAAAAACAAAAATGAACACCCTCTTGCTCGCTCCACTGGTTACTGTGGCTTGACGGAGCGTGTCCTGCACTTACACTCAGCCAAAAATAAAGAGCGCTCACCACTAGAATATAGATAGGGGAGGCTCCATAATTCAGTCGGCATCACATCCCTTGGCCAGACATCTAGTGCTCTGTGAACAACTAAAACCAGGAAGATATAGCTCCGAACTATCGTCAACTTCCAGGATTTTTTTGGGTTGTTTTTATCTCTTTTATGATTTTGTGATGTATCATATAATATATCATATACAATTGTGGACCATAAAATATACAACAGACTTAATCCAATCCTCAAATCGAATTTGTTTCTGGGACACAGGGGATTGGGAAGATCCAGGTTTTCAAATCTTGAACAGTGTCTGGTTATCCACGTTTTCTGACGTGTCGACGCCATGACACACGGTTGTTTGCAAAGGAATTAGTTGAAATTAGAACATGTGTATCAAACACAGGGGACATCCATTAAAACCTGATCCTCAGGAAACAACATGGCTGCCAATAACTAGTTATTTTTTTGGGGGGGGCCAAAATGTCATGTCTGCGTCACACTCTCTCTATTGTGACCTTCAGATCCAAACCAAGGTGAACACGGAGTCCTCCAGATCTATTTGGGCGAGGAGGCCTGACCTGCGACATTACCGTAGGCTAGGGTGAATGCTGGACGGATTTGAGAATGTAAACACACACACACACACACACACAGTCACATATGCATTAGGCCTACACACGGATGAGGCAGGGAATACATCCGGGTGTTAAAACGTGAATATATTGTTGAATAAAGCAGAGGGGAGGGAGTGACTGGGGAGCTGGCTGTAAAAATCCCAGAGAGGAAAGGGTGGGGAGGGTCACCGTGGCCCAGATTAGACCTGGCCTGCATGATGAAACCAACTGTAACGCCATGAGACAACATCGGAAACACGCACACACACACACACACACGCAGACCAGAGTGCACAGTAAGCCAGACACACTTTTCAACTACATTTTGCACCATCACCCCTCTCTATCTCCCCTTTCTATCTATCTATCTATCTATCTATCTATCTATCTATCTATCATCTTTTATTTTCTCTCTCTCTCTCTCTCTCTCTCTCTCTCTCTCTCTCTCTCTCTCTCTCTCTCTCTCTCTCTCTCTCTCTCTCTCTCTCTCTCTCTCTCTCTCTCTCTCTCTCTCTCTCTCTCTCTCTCTCTCTCTCTCTCTCTCTCTCTCTCTCTCTCTCTCTCTCTCTCTCTCTCTCTCTCTCTCTCTCTCTCTCTCTCTCTCTCTCTCTCTCTCTCTCTCTCTCTCTCTCTCTCTCTCTCTCTCTCTCTCTCTCTCTCTCTCTCTCTCTCTCTCTCTCTCTCTCTCTCTCTCTCTCTCTCTCCCTCCCTCCCATCACCCTCTGTTCCTGCCAGGTAACCAGTGAACATTATGTGATCTATCTTCCAGCTCAATAACACTGCTGTCCATCAATATCAGTTTTCTTTACACGCATGCACACACACACACACACACACACACACACACACACACACACACACACACACACATCCACGCACACACACTTTTTGTTTCAGACAAGCATGCAGTGGCACAAATACAACCACTTCTATTTCACACACACACACACACACACACACACACCGACATACTTGCATAACAGTCCATATTCACATGCACAAACACATGTGCAACAGCACACTCTCTTTCTGTCTCACACACACACACACACACACACGACACCGCCTTAACAAGAACCGCCAGAACACAGAAGCACAAGATGATTTTATACGCACTTCCCAGCCACTGAATTATAGATTAAAGTGATGGCTGTTTGTTATTATTCAAATAGATCCCCAGCGCGGCTGCGGCTGTTGTCTTACGACATTTTCCAATCCGCCTAACGAAGGAAGAAGCTCCACGGACAAACGACACGGAGACGTGAACAGCCAGGGCCGATTTGTGAGCAGCGGTGTGTTTCTGTGTGTGTGTGTGTGCGTGTGTGTGTGTGTGTGTGTGTGTGTGTGTGTGTGTGTGTTTAACACGGTGAAAGACAGCGGATCTTCATCCTGCCGTGTCGGTCAGAGAGGGACGACAGGACTGAAATGGGGCTCTTCACAAAAATGGGCCCCCCCCCCCCCCCCCCCCCCACTCCCTCCCCCTCACGTTCAGCTCCCGACTCCTACTGACAACAAGCAACAAAGAAGAACCGTTCCGCCGCCCAGGTCCACATTTTCACAGTCACTGTCATTTAGACATGACATTCTCCTCATCAATCTAAACTATAACATGTAGCTCGGCTTTCTATTGTACATAGTAGTACACTACAAATACGCACACATAACACAACCCAGTCTCTATCCTCTATCCTATATCCTCTCTCTTTCTCTCTCTCTGAGTATTAACCGTTCCTCCATAGTTTATTGAAAGCCAGGACAGGTAGACATACTGTTCTTATGCTCAAACATCCGGTCTTGTACGATTTGACTTTGCAAAGAGGGCCAGAGGAGGAAGAGAATGTTCTACCTCTCCCCTCTCCTTCTCCATGTCCTTTTTCCTGTTCTTGTTTGAGTTTTTTTTCCCTGCCACAATCTTTCTCAATGTGAGGATGATTTTGTCACTTCGGCTCTCTATCACTCGGTCCCTCTCCCTCCCTCCCTCCCTTCCTCCCTCTCTCCCTCCCTCCCCCTGTTCCTCCTTAGACAGTTACGTAACCACACCGGGGGTGATTGGGATGAATGATGACTGCACAGCGTGTCACCCCCCCTTCTCTCTCTCTCTCTATCCTGCTGTGCTACACGCACACGCACACACACACACACACACACACACACACACCCATGCATACACTCTCTCACACGGAATGCAAAAAACACCTCCACTTGTGCACGGACTCACGCACGAATACCTTCATTTTTTTTTCCTGTGTGTGCGGCTTCCAAATCCCACAACTCATTGTCAGACACACACACATGTACACGTGCACAAAGCTATAGCAACATCACTGCGCGATTCGCTGGATCTCTGCTCTCTACGTCTCCATCTCTTTAGCGTTTAAGCCATGAATTTATTCCGACCAATCAGTTTGACGACAGATACTAGTCCTTTCAAAACGATGGAAGAGCAAAGCTGCCCCCTGTTGTTTGATAAGAAAACGGTATGTTTATTGGCTGACCTGTGACCCCAGTGCGTTTTAGAGCCAACGTGTCCGCACGGCATCCCTAACGTTTACAGAGCGTCAGGGTGCTAAGTGCTTACTGAAGTTGGCTTGTTAATGCAATCTATTGTAGAACGTGCTTTTGAACCAAGGCCTTAATCATTATAAGTTTAACGACTCTTTAGCTGAATATAGTTTCTAGAGGTTACTGTTCTAACCCCTAGGCTAGATATAGTTCTTCTAAACTTCACTACACCTGTTGCAGCCTGGAAAAAGCAAGGCTTGCATTTTATGGATGTAGATATAAGACAGCAGACTTTAGGTTTAGATCATCATTCTCCTTTGGGCAGCGTCTTACACGTTGTGTGAGTATGATCCTTTTGCAAACGAACTTTGTCCTTTGCAGAAGTACTATCTTGGTAAAATACTGGTATCAAACTTTATTATCTGGTTAACTTGTGTTTACAAGTTTGTTGTATAACAATATAGTATTTGATCCCAACCATTTCAGTGTCTGTGTCTTATTGAGTTCTATTTTATTTATGTTCGTGAGTGTATAAAGATTGGATCCACGACAGGCTGTTGGCATTAATGAAGTTTCAGCTAAAGTTCAGGCAGACACCTCAAAGTCTCAGCCTTCTGATGTAAGGTGTCATTCATAGACACATCTGCTCCAAGTTAATCGGGGGGAAGGGGGGGGGGGGGGGGGGTGTTAAATAGCCTGGGATCTCAGTTAGGTTCTGTGCTTGTTGGATGAGAAGATGGAAATTTCTCCCACCTCCAACCCGGTATGGCATCTTATCAATATCCACATTCCAAGTACCACAAAAAACATGCCTAGCCTAGTGGACTGGGCCTTTTCAGATGAGATAAATCATAAGATAAGATGATTTCTAATCAAGAGTTGAATCAACTAAGAAAGTGTATAGTTGACTGCCTCCCGGTGGACTCCTCACACAAGTGCATCGTACCCATATTATAAAGCGATGAAAAACACTGAGATGTCTTCTAATCTTTTGATTCAATTGACCCAGCCCTCATGTAGCATAGATAGGCTTTCTGGACATTGAAGGTAAATCTATGAGCCGCATTGATTGGGTGGTTATTGATGGCTCACCTTGGTCAGGGGCGAACGGCAACATGAACGATGGTAGCCTCCGATGCCGACTAATGGCTGGGCTAGATTAGAAATCGATGGCTCCTCTGTCAGAGAAAAACGCTGCCGTTTAATGACATTACAGCCGCAGGCGGTTAGCTGGAGCATGCTCTATATGACAGGTCGCTGGGGCCATATTAGAGAGCGCTGCAATGGGCATCAGCTGGGCCGCGGCAAAAAATAAAACAATCTCCGTTTTAGCAGCTCGTCGCTATTGGCTCTTTGCTCTCTCTACAAGGGCTGCTTCTGTTCTTTTCAATGAGCTCTAGTCTTATTCTTTTATACAGAGACTCAATATTATTGTATAATATATAATCAATATTCTAATGGTCTAAATTATTCTAAAAATCTCTTACATGTACTGTTTGTATAGTTTTTGTGTATCTATTGCATACCTGCTGGTAAAGCACTTTGTAATCTTGTTAAGGAAAATGCATTGCTTTAAGTCGGTTCCCACAGAATCCATATACGCACATTGTAAACACTGTGACGTCTGAGTAGCTTCCCTGGCCACCATGTCTTCCTTGAGGCTACGCCTCCACTTCAGAATCACAACCCACTGCACTGTTCATTCTGAATGCGTACGTGCGTATGTCTGTACTGTGTAATGGAGGTAAGCATAAAGTAATGTCAAAAACAAAACAAAGGACTCAATTGACTTCATGATCCGACCTGCTACTCCTGTGTGGTGTGAGTCCGTGGCAACAGCCCTTATAATGCGCAGTCTACAGTACAAGTGCCTACGGACAAGAACTGTATTATTTTCAAATCAAAGAGCTCCTTCTTATGTACCCACGTCACGAATGGTGGTGCAGCCATAAGGGGAAAGAAAGAAAGAAAGAAAGAAAGAAAGAAAGAAAGAAAGAAAGAAAGAAAGAAAGAAAGAAAGAAAGAAAGAAAGAAAGAAAGAAAGAAAGAAAGAAAGAAAGAAAGAAAGAAAGAAAGAAAGAGCTAGGGAAAGAGAGAAATGGAGACAGACACAGAGAAATGGAGATCGAGCGAGACAGAGAGAGAGACAGAGACAGAGACAGAGAGAGACAGAGAGAGAGAGAGAGAGAGAGAGAGAGAGAGAGAGAGAGAGAGAGAGAAATGGAGACAGAGCAAGAGAGAGAGAGAGAGACAGACATACACAAATACAAGCAGGGCACCCGGGCAGCCTGCTGGTGGCAGGGGAGACACTCAGCAGTCCATTGTTACCGAGACCCAATCACTGGAGCCCAGGACGGTCTAATGGCTCTGCTCTGAATTGGGTAAGAATAAAACCGTTGATGATGAACAGACAGTCTTTATTCTAATCAGGACGTTGTTGCTGCCGGTAACAGCTGCCAGTCAGCCAGGTCCCCTCCAGGACGGGTGGACGAAAGCCAGCATCAACAACAACAACAAGGAAAAAAACCAGGACAAATGGGAGGCATGGTACAAATTGAACAATAGCACTCGGGTTTTTAAAACAGAGGCCAAGGCACCCTGGCACCGTTGGCGTAATTATTTTTGGATTGCAATTGCTATGGTTGTTTTCACTGATTCCGAGTGCATAAGTGACCTTCCACATCAATTGCAAAGCAAGAAAATCCCTTTCCAGAACGTAGTAATGTGCAAAAATGCACTGGCTTGCAGTTGATTTGTCCCTGGTTGCTTTTATAAAGTAGTAGATTGCATGCATTTTAATTTATTGAAGTGCATTTGCATTAATTTGAACAATTCAAATGTTCAATGGTGTTCATTCCTGAAGCACCACCAAAGGGAGGTTGTCGTGACCAGTCGTTGGACTTCCTCAATCAAAGCTTGGACGAGGAACTGACAGAACAACGTTCATTATGGAATGAGTTATAATAATAGCCCAAATATGCCTTAAAATACTACAGAGATTCAATGGTCTTATTCACACCAGGGAAAATCACATCAGTGGATGAGTCACTCACTCAGCTTTGAGTAGCAGAAAAGGAAGTCCAGTTGACTCTCTTATGCCGATCTCTATTGACACAGCAATAAAGCATTATACTGTCCCTATCCACGCTCTGGCACCTAGATCACCAAACAATCACGTTTTGGTGGTTGGTTTTATGTCATAATTTATGTCAGGTCTATTTGAGATATTGATTTGTCAAACGTGGGAAATCATGCTGTGCGTTTCCAATTGAGGGCTAAAACCACGGCAACGTGTATAGCTTTGTAATGACCCTATTAATGGAAAACCCACTCCCCTGTTCCTAAGACGACCAAACGGAGGACAACGCCGGCTTGGCTGTGGGGGAACGAGATGGCAAACCTTTTCATCAGTTTAGCCCCGCCCTTGTCCAATCTCAGCCCCGCCCCTGTCCCTGCCCCTGTCCAATTCCAGCCAATCCCATCCCTGCCCCTGTCCAATCCCATCCCCGCCCCTCTACAATCCCAGCCAATCCCAGCCGTGCCCCTGTCCTATCCCAGCTCCGTCGCTGTCCAATCCCAGCCAATCCCATCCCTGCCGCTGTCCAATCCCAGCCCCGCCCCCGTCCAATCCCAGCCAATCCCAGCCCCGCACCTGTCCAATACCAGCCAATCCCAGCCCTGCTCCTGTCCAATCCCAGCCAATCCCATCCCCGCCCCGGTCCAATACCAGCACCGCCCCTGTCCAATACCAGCCCCACCCCTCCCAGCCCTCCAAGCCAATCTAATAAAGATCTGTCTCTGCCACCTCTGCAAGGTCAAGGACAGTCAGTAGACACGCACCAGCCTGGCAGGGGGCTGCACACAGGCAGGCAGGCTGTTCTCTGACGTCCCCTGCAGCACATCATCAACCCAGGCCCCCCCACACACCCTCCAACACCAGATGGAAGGCTGGCACTGAGCTGTCTGAGCTTGCACACACCTCTGGATCAATAACAACAGGATCAGGCCCAGAAGGGGGAGGGGGGGGCATTTAGATGTCGCACCAACATTATACTATCGAATGAGTTTGTATCTCTTTGCCGGGATTATAGTTGTTAATAGGAATAACGGTGACATTAGATCAATCGCAGTTAATACTTTCACACGTATATGATCTGACTATCCTTCTCTCTGACACACACACACACACACACACACACACACACACACACACACACACACACATATACGTAGCTTTTGTAACGAAAACCCAAAAGTGTTTTAGCCATTTAACCACACTAGTCTGATTGCTACACACTTGATGAGTCTAATCGATACAATATTAACAAACTATTAAAAAAATTCAGGCCTCAAACAAAATACCATACCCCTGGATGAGGTCATAAAACACTTCCTTCATTTTAAGTGGGCATTTCTGTCTACTTCTACTCACATGAAGGGAGAACACACACTGAACACTATGAGAGTGAAACAGTGCTGTCGCCATGGCAACCGACATCTTGACAAGGCCATTGTGCGCACATGCCACATTCAGGAGAGAGCCCCCCCACCCCATTAAAAGGCCTCCCCAATCGAGAAGTAGGCAAAGACGAGGAGGTTGAGAAGATTTGTTCCAACCAGTGATGCAGTTTCTGGCCAATATAATGACTGATGTGCTGTACAGCTATTTATTTTTGCCAGATTGAAAGTGCTGAGAGGCCATTTATGCATAGTGCATTCCCCAGTGCGGACCACATAGACCCTGTGGACTGGTCCTGGCTTGGGAGGTGGTGTCTGCCACAGTGCTGGGTCGTAACAGACGACTTCCATTTCTCTCACTCATAACGATGATAGAAATTTGCAGAAAAAGGAGAGGTGGAGGGTTAGAGACAGAAAGATAGGGAAAGTGTGTGTGTGTGTGTGTGTGTGTGTGTGTGTGTGTGTGTGTGTGTGTGTGTGTGTGTGTGTGTGTGTGTGTGTGTGTGTGTGTGTGTGTGTGTGTGTGTGTGTGTGTGTGTGTGTGTGTTTGTGAATATGTTTGCTGGGGGCTTTATAGAGGCAATATGTCAACTCTGGCTTCCTCTGTCTCATATATCTCCTGGATGCCCTGCCCCTGCCATCTCCTAAAGGGTGCTGACAGACTGGAGCAGGTCCGGTGCCAACACGATGAAAAGACTGTTTTAAGCAAAGTAAAGATATTGGGAGAGACTGTATTGAGCTATAGGGGATCTGGTCTTAACAATGTGCACTTACACAGTTCATATTATACAGTAAAACTGCCAGAAACAACAGGTAAAAGGCTGCACTGTGGTTATGAATGGGGCAAAACCTACTTTGATAATCTGAAGTGCCCGCAATGGCATTAATGGGTAATCTATTGGATCATTCTACAGACGATATTTTTTCAGCACTAATGCACTTTATCCATTCAATCATCGTCAAGCTCTTGATTAGTTCAATCAGGTGAGCAGATGAACGGATAGAATAACCGATCAGAAAACAGCAGAGCAGGGGGTCACTGGGAACACTGTTCATGAAGGAAAATGTGTACTGGAATGCAAGTGGGGATGGGCTCATGGCCTGACATAAATCAACATTTTCCTTGAGAAACACTTGAGAAAACCGCTGGGTTTTGACCAGGGTCGCAACGCTACTACAAGAAGGCCTACTGTAAGCTATTTCAGACGGCCACTCTCAAAAAGGATCAACGGTCATGTTTTCAATTAGCATTAAAGTTTAATTTAATTAGTTTATAAGCCATTCCAAACTATAATGTAGGACTATACCATGAAATGGTAGGACAATATTCATTAATTTGGCTTTAAAAATAAACACATAATACTATGGAATTAACACATTTGCGCAATGCACCTGTAGATCGAATCAAAAGGAAAGGAATGCTAAACATTACTAAGCAAGCATTGTGTTATCGGCTACTGCCGTCTTTAAAATTCAAGCCACACACACATTTACACTGTGGCAACTATTTGGCAGACACAGACAGACACACTCATCCAGGCGTTGGCGTGAAGGATTCACAATACAGGCGCGCGCTTTGGTGCGCGCATCTTCTTACCTTTGAGTACCACCACCTCGGTGTTGAGATCATCCTCCTTGTGTGCACATGAGCTAGTCGTGGGTTCATCTCCTTCGAACAGCTGGTTCACCTCGCCCTGGATGTCTGACGCACACCGGTCATTGTCGCTCTTGGAGAAAGCGGTCACCGTAAACCTCTGGCTCATGGTGTCACCGGCACCTTGTTGCGCCGAGACAAGCGACTGGTCTCCTCCTGGCTGCCTAGCTGGCGTGGCCCCGGTGTGGCAATCCCTCACAGAAGAGAATGCGCAATGATGCAGACTGACAGCTATTAAAAATGTGTATTTTGCTAACCCGAGTCAGCCTTTTAAATCGTTTGTTCTCATAAAAGTGTTCCAGAACGTTTGACAAGTTTCATACGGTTTACTATGTCTTGGATAAACGGTTGCTTTTTGTTCGTGGATGTGATAACACACAAACCATCACATCAACCGTTTTGTGAAAGCCGTTGTGCATCTGGGTCCTAGTGCCATTACGCTCGTGGAAGGAGTAAGTGTGTTGGATAGAAGACCGGACAGTTATTTTGTTTGTCTGTAATTTCGTAAAACCTCCCATCCACTCTATGCACTGTTAATAATTGATCACCTGACACAGCAACCAGCTCCATTCCGTTTTTGTTTTTTCCACCTTTGGGTACTCTGCGAACTATACACTCACTCACCTAGATCTACTGTAATTTTTTGTCATATAAAACTCCCTCAATGGTGCTTGTGGAACAAATGTAAATACAAATATTGCAACTTTACCATTCCATCAACTGATCTGAGCCACACACTGACACACATAGGTCTACATTTTTTATGTATTTTTATCCAAGGATAGAGATACAAAAGTATTTTAACGTCTTGTGATGTCAGAGATGCAAACAACTGCTTCTATAACGTTATAAAAATCCCCTGGATCTTTTTGTTTGTTACTTAAGCAATATTAGAAATGGAAATATATAATTTGTGCAATTAAGAGATTAAACCCGGGTATCCACCGGAACTTAACTTTGAGAAAATGTTCTTTGCGAAGAACCAAATTTGGCAAGTGCCCACCAGCCCTGTAATAAAACAAAAATATTTTTTTCATATTTCATCAGACAAACTGCATGTGAGAACATTTGACAAAGTTTCTCGCAATGATTGTGTGATTGCATCTTAGCTTCCGGAAACGATTTTGAACACAGATTTTCAGATGTTTTCTCCATGTGAAATTAAACTGAAACATTGTAGTAATAATTATTATAATATGAATAATAATAAATCAAACATTGCTTGAAAAAAAACCGTTGCTACGAGCCATTCGGTCCCTATATAACCGGAGTGAGAGTTGTGTCCGTATCCTCGGCACAAAGTCAAATATGTTTTCAGTGGGTGTTAGACTCCGCCAGGGCTGCCCCTTGTCACCGGTTCTGTTTGTGATTTTCATGGATAGAATCTCAAGGCGTAGCCGGGGGGAGGAGTGTGTCCAGTTTGGGGACCTCAGAATTGCTTCTCTGCTATTTGCAGATGATGTGGTTCTGTTGGCTTCTTCAGACTGTGACTTTCAGCATGCACTGGAGCGGTTTGCAGCTGAGTGTGAAGCGGTCTGGATGAGAGTCAGCACCTCCAAGTCTGAGGCCATGGTTCTCTGCCGGAAAACGGTGGAGTGCTCTCTCTGGGTTGGGAGTGAGTTGCTGCCCCAAGCGAGGGAGTTTAAGTATCTCGGGTTCTTGTTCACGAGTGAGGGAAAAATGGAGCGTGAGATTGACAGGTGGATTGGTGCAGCATCAGCAGTAATGCGGGCGTTGTACCGGACCGTCGTGGTGAAGAAGGAGCTGAGCCGAAAGGCGAAACTCGCGATTTACCAGTCGGTCTACGTTCCAACCCTCACCTATGGTCATGAGCTTTGGGTATTGGGATTTGGGATTGTGTGAAAAGGAGCCTGCATAGGTACTTTTATATAATGCTGAAATAAATACTTTTTTGAATGATTTTTGAATATGTAGATTTAATGAAACTGTTGATTAGGCTATGAAAAAATAAAAAGGTTCTTGGAATAAACCATGCTAAATTTAAAGAGTAACAGGATACCTGATAATTTCTTTATCATAATATTCTATTTATATTCTTGCTATTGTGTTATATTTATTATGAAGTGGTTAATTTCTCTCAGTAACTAAATTATGTTTTTTCAAAAATACCTACAATTGTGAGAGATTGATTATTATGAAATAATAGGTCTGTTTAGCTATGAAAAATTGTTCCCAAAGTAAAGATTCACTGTAATTATGCTGCCCAACCAATGTGAGCCACAAACATTTATTGTGTAGTTGCTATTGTAGGAAGGCAACAACACCTCAATCTAATTAGTCAAGATTTTAGACTGCAGAGAGTAAAGGAAATTCTAAATGAATTAGGTGAATTAATCCAGATAAAAAAAATCTTCCCTATAAGGATCTTTTATCATTATCTTTCATCACTGTCATTTGTATTTTAGATTTTCCAGTGGGGCATTAGATATGAAAGAAATACCTATTTATATATTTCAATTGATACACCAATCATCCACAACATTAAAAACAACTGTCTCATATTGTGTATGTCCCCCTTGTGCTGACCTCTGAAGTTGTCCTGTGTTATCTGGCACCAAGACATGCGCAGCAGATCCTTAAAGTCCTGTAAATTGCGAGGTGAGGCCTCCATGGATTGGACTAGTTCCAGCACATTCCACAGAGGCTCAATCTGATTGAGATCTGTGGAATTTGAAGACCAAGTTAAGACCTTGAACTTTTCCTCAAACTGTTCCGCATCATCTTGCTGAAAGAGGCCACGGCCATCAGGGAATACTGCTGCCATGAAGGGGGGTACTTTATCTGCAACAACGTTAAGGCACTATATGGTGCATGCCAGGACACAAGGTTTCCCAGCAGAACTTTGCCAAGAGCATCACACTGCCTCCTCTGGCTTTCCTTCTTCTTCCCATAGTGAAACCTGGTGCAATCTCTTCCCCAGGTATACGACGCACCTGCACCCTGCATCAGACCACGCCACCTTCTTCCATTGCTCCACGATCCATTTCTGATGCTCACATGCCCATTGTAGGCGCTTTCGGCAGTGGACAGTGGTCGGCATGGGCACTCTGACTGGTCCGCGGCTATGCAGTTCCATGTGCAGCAAGCTGTGATGCACTGTGTTCTGACGCCTTTCTATTATAGCTACCACTAACCTTTTAAGCAACTTGTGCTACAGTAGCTTTTTCTGTGGGATTGGACCAGGTGGGCTAGCCTTTGCTCCCCATGCGCATTAATGAGCATGGGGAGCGTCCCTGACCCTGTCGCCAGTTCACTAGTTGTCCTTCCTTGGACCACTTTTGGTAGGTACTGACCACCGCATACTAGAAACACCCCACCATACCTGCTATTTTGAAAATGTTCTTTCAAAGTCATCTAGCCATAACAATTTAGCCCTTTTCAAAGTTGTTCAGATCATTCTACGTTTGCTCATTTGTCCTGCTTCCAACAAATCAACTTTGGGAACTCACTGTTCATTTCCTGCCTAATCCCACCCCTTGACAGGTGCCATTGTAATGACAGGATCAATGTTATTCACTTCAGCTGTTAGTGATTTAAATTTTGTGGTTGATATGATTAATTCTGTGGTTCAGTGTATATTTGGAATATTTTTGTCAAAAAAACATTGCAATTGTGTTTTATAGACTGTAATAGATTATTGTGGTGTTTATTTCCCATTTACATTTTTATTTTGAAGTGGTTTACTGTGAGGAAAGAGAAAATGATAGGCTGTTTTCCCTTAGCGTGGCTAACAAATGACACAACTTGCGTGGCAAAGACTCTTTCACTAAATTATCACATACTGTATGTTCTGTGCTCCAGCCAGGGTAACATTTCCCTTGATCAGAACTTTTATTGTGACATGTTACATTTGGTATTTAAAAGTGATTGAAAAACAATCATAAATGCTGTCAGATATATCAGGCAAGCATTTTCCTAGATTCTTCCACAGTGAGCTCTATGCTATAATCTTCATCAAGATCCCATGTCTTGCAGGTGACATCTGTGCAGATAAGCAGGGTGAAAGTTGAAAATCACTACAATATTCAACAATAACCAAGGGAACCTTATGATATTTTCGACCCTGATAATTATAGAAATTATGATATAGACTAATTATTATAATGATGGTAAGGTTATATTAACAGCATGGATTTTATTGTCTAACTCTATTGCAATGTTAAGTACCATGATCAGAGTTGAGGATCACAGCAGACGACCAACCAAGACACTCAGCATGTTTAATAAAATCTGCCAGTTCAGCACAGCTCATGCTCTTTTAAAATAATAGCACTGACCAATTACCGCACTGAGTTTCACTGTTCTGCCCCTCAGTTCTCTGGAGCCCTGTTATTTACAATTCAAATAAGTAAATAGTAGAAAAACTAGCACAAAAAAAGCTGACAAAAAACTGTGGTGCAGTCTATAGGGACTTGTCCTAGTCTTATTTGTCCCCATGTGGTGAGATATTTAATTACAAGCTCTGGCACTTTGCACTTTGACCTGAGGATTGAAAAATATTGTTCAAGAGAATTATTGGTCACTAAGTAGTAATCTTATAAATTGCTGTGTTTAGAAGTAACAAGGAAAATGTTGGACATTTGTATTGTTATTTTTATCTCCCGTAAAATGTTATGACATAAATTATTAATCTTCTACGGTATACATTTTCGGATTTAAAAATGAATGGCTCTTGCATTTACTTTCATATATGCTTTATTCACATATATGTGAACCTATTGGAAAAATAAATAAAAAGGATCCTTGCTATTTGCCACACTTATCATCACATTGTTGAAATAATCATATTTAATGATTTGCATAATAATTGTTTATTGATTGCCACATTAGTTATTGCAGTGACATAATAATCTTAATCATATTCGAGAATATGTTTGGCAGCACCATCTCTGGTCGATTGATAAGGGCTGAGTGTATGACGTTTCACTCAATTCCTTCACCGCTATCACCTGTTTATACTAAGCAAGGAACATGTTGTTGCCTAAGTATAAGTATTCAATGAAAGTCCTTGGACAGGACTCTCATCTTAGGTAGTGGTTGGTATTGGAGGGTTCATTGACAAACGAGTTATATTTCCTTTGTCAATGTTTGTTATGATTAATTCTGAATAAATTCTTACAACCTGCTTACATACTAAAAGTACTTAGGACTCTGTTTTCTTCCACAACCAAGTGGGTATATGGAAGAGGAGTCAGAATTTGCAATTGTAGTCATGGTAAAATTATATTAGTCTTGTCTCTAACTATAGTAATTTCCAGTGCAGTCTAAGATGCACAGTATTGCGCAGCAATCCTGCTGCACACTGTTAAGTTAGAAGTAATGCTGCACTTTGGAAAACAGCCAAATTGCTGTAACTATCGTCTTGCAATTTGAAGACTTTATGTTTTTATCAGAATTTGTATTATGACATGTTACATCAGGTTTTTAAATGTGTTTAAGATACAATCATAAATGCTGTCAGACATAGCATACAGCCTTTTCAAAAACGAGTCACTCATGTTCTTGAATTCTTCATTAGTGAGCTCTACGTTATCTTCATCAAGATCCAATGCCTTGCAGGTTGCATCTGTGCAGATAAGCAGAGTGGAAATCAAAAATCACAATGCTCTACTTACCGAGGGAACTTTTTGATATTTTCTTTCCTGATAATTATAGAAATGATGATATAGACTCTAATTATTATAATGATGGTAAGGTTATGTTAACAGCATGGATTTTATTGTCCAACTATTGCAATGTTAAGTACCATGATCAGAGTTGAGGATCATAGGAGCTGACCAGCCAAGACACTCAGTCTGTTTCTTAAACTCTGCCAGTTCAGCAGCAGTGACAGTCTGTCTCCTACCTGGATGTTGGAAGAAATAACAATTATGGTTGATTTCCTACATGGTGCACTAATCGCTTATACAATGATCTATAACTATAAGGTTTATGGATGAAAAGTACATATATAAAGTTTTTTAATATATAACATATAAATAATTGAAGATATTGAAGTTATTTATTCAATCAGAATTTTGTTATTTAGTTGTTTCATTTGTGGTCCGTACTCAAGAGCACAAGATAATCACGGCCATCCTCTTTTTCCTTGATGACCAGACAGTCAGGACAGTCAGTCTGAATCAAGATGTCTGGATCACCTTCTGGGTAACCTGTGTAACAACACAAAACAAACGTGAATACAAATGCAGACATTCATGCGCACACATCTTTTTTTCCACACACACACACACACACACACACACACACACACACACACACACACACACACACACACACACACACACACACTCATTTGAGTACGAACCCTGGCCTTCTATGTAGCCCCCATCCAGGAAACCATTATTTACGAAGGACGTAATTTCAGTTTCGTTGATGCAATAACCAAACCTGTTGGACAGTATTTTTGCCGTTATAGCTGAGAATCAATCAAATACAAATTCAGAAGGTTGCCTATGTTGGATTTAAAGAA
The DNA here is from genome assembly GCA_026901105.3 of Galaxias olidus. Taxonomy (NCBI): domain Eukaryota; kingdom Metazoa; phylum Chordata; class Actinopteri; order Galaxiiformes; family Galaxiidae; genus Galaxias; species Galaxias olidus. The sequence goes on from JAPMUY010003940.1 coordinate 250,113, forward strand.
GCAACTTTGCTTTTAAAATGCAACCAAATAAACAAAAGTACCATTTAACGTTTGTTCTGGTTTCATATGTGTTGAGTTGGTTCAAAGGGGTGATGTAATATGAGATACTTCCGCCAAAAAACAAATTCATTAACGTTGAAATCCAACATGAATCGGTACCGACGCTGATCAAAAACCATTCTCCTGATATCTGAAAGGACAAGAAATACAGAATTGTGATGTAGTGTCTAAATTGTTCTGCTTATATAGCAAACATCATGCTGCAGAGAAGATATAATAGGTATGCTTTTGACTCACAAATTGTATAAATATGATCAGAGAAAGAGACTTACAGTATCTGGTGTTTTCACTGGTGGTTTCAGCAGACTCTCACAGGCCAGAGGAGCAGACCAGGCCACTGAGATCAAGCTCAGAACAACAGCAACACACAGGATCCTCATCGTGCCTCACACTGTCCCTCTGTGTATCTCTATGTCACTCTCCCGTCTCTGTGTGTATAGGTCTTGACTTCTGAATGCTCTTGACAAAATAAAAGCACTGACCAATTACCTCTAAGTTTCACTCTTCTGCCCGTCAGTAATCTGGAGCCTTGTTATCTACAAATCAAATAAGTAAATAGTAGAAAAACTAGCACAAACAAAGTTAACAAAACACTGTGGTGCAGTCTATAGGAACTTATCCTAGTCTTATTTGTCCCCATGTGGCGAGACATTTAATTACAAGCTCTGGCACTTTGCACTTTGACCTTATGATTGGCAAATATTAAATTTGCACAAACGTATTGGTCACTAAGTAACAATCTTATAAATTACCTTGCTTAGAAGTATTTCTGTATGTATGTATGTATATATATATATATATATATATATATATATATATATATATATATATATATATATATATATATATATGTATAATCCATTAATGACTACAGAGAGATCCTTGCTGTTAGCAACACTTATCATCACATAGTGGGTGTATGGAAGAGAGGAGTCAGAATTTACAATTGTAGTCATAGCAATATTCCATCAGTCTCCTCTCTAACTAGTAATTTCCAGTGCAGTCTCAAGCGCACAGTAATAAACAACAATCCTGCTGCACAGTTCGAAACCAAATCGCTGTCTACTCTTTGCCGTTCTTTCTTACTTTTTTTCCTCCTTCACACCATTATGTCTGATTTTGTTTTCGGGTTAACAGATGTCAACAGATGTGTTTTGACAGGTTGTTTTATGTATTTATCAGACAAAATTATTTCCCCATAGTTGTTTTTATCAGACAGTCACAGACCAGTAAAGCAGGCCTGCCCAATAATAGAAGATTAAGCAAAAACCCCCACAAGATCCATATCATGGCTCACACTATGTGTCTCCTGGTGTTACTGGCAGTTCACACCAGTTCACAGTTTTTTTCCCCTCCCCAGTCATAACCTTTGGTATAAAAGCTGTTAATCTATTACCAGAAGCTTCTTCGTAGCCAAACCAGATAGGCCTGCTCTTTATGTGCATCTGTGAGGGAAAAATAAATTTGTTTTAAATATGTTGCAAATAGACATAAAGAAGCCACAATTAGATTAGACGTTTTCTTTAGTGAACTTCCTTCGAAAACCATTGAGCGTACATATTATCTTGCCACAGTAAAATAACTACCAGAGATTGCAATAATGTTTAAAAAATATATTATAGGCTATGTATTCAATAAGTATAATTAGTATTATTACTACATATTGTGCTATTCCTGTTTATGTTTACATTATTTTCAGGTGAATAAAACTGATACTAACAACTAATAAAAGTAGTAATAAACAGGAAAGTCTTTCCTCTTCCCATATAATAAATAATTAAACAATTATTTCACTTATGTTGTCCGGGATCCGATCAATTAGTGTTTTTTATTCCAAATAAAGGCTATTCGCCTTCGGTTGCCACTGTGTGGCGAGATATTTCATTACACACATTTTGAGCAGGTAATTTGTCAAAATCTTTGTACCCTTCTCAAATCTTCTACCACCCACAGATGTTTCCCACAGACGTACCCTGCAAACACGAACGTTGCATAACCTAATTGCAACGTTGCATTGAGGTTGCGATTGGTCACAATTTTTCTTTCACAGAATTATCATTAGAATTATATGGTGTGAGTTAGGTTGCCATGCCTTGTTGTAACTTAATTAAATGTAAATGTCCAGAAAGCATATCAGTGGCATGGTTGCAGAGTTTCGTTACAGTTACCTCAAAATGTTACATTGTGGCAACGTTTCTTTAAGGAGGTAATTGTTAAGGTTGCACAGTTATGTAACATTAACCTCGCAATGTTACTTAGGGCAACGTTACTGTAATATTAGTGTAGTATTAGTAATATTAGTTATTTTTTTATGTAACAAAAACAACATAAAACAGATCTTAACTTTCCAAAAAATAGTAAAAAATAAAAAAAAGTTACAATTTTGTTTGGCATGAAACTAACGGAGGTAGCAGTTCCAGCAGGGCATCCCAAACTTCCCTTTCCCGGGCCACATTAACCAGCTCTGACTGGGGGATTCCAAGGCGTTCCCAGGCCAGTGTGGAGATATAATCTCTCCACCTGGTCCTAGGTCTGCCCCGCGGCCTCCGCCCAGCTGGACGTGCCTGGAACACCTCCCTTAGGGAGGCGGCCAGGTGGCATCCTTACTAGATGCCCGAACCACCTCAACTGGCTCCTTTCTACGGAAAGAAGCAGCGGCTCTACTCCGAGTCCCTCACGAATGGCTGAACTTCTCACCCTATCCCTAAGGGAGATGCCATCCACCCTCCGGAGGAAACTCATTTCCGCCGCTTGTATCCGCGATCTCGTTCTTTCGGTCATGACCCACCCTTCATGACCATAGGTGAGAGTAGGAACGAAGATAGACCGGTAGATTGAGAGCTTTGCCTTCTGGCTCAGCTCTCTCTTCGTCACAACGGTGCGATAAAGCGACTGCAACACCGCACCCGCTGCTCCAATTCTCCGGCCCATCTCTCGTTCCATTTTCCCCTCACTCGAGAACAAGACCCCGAGATACTTGAACTCCTTCACTTGGGGTAAAGACTCATTCCCTACTTGGAGTAGACAATCCAGTTTTAACCAGTTTTATCTATAGTAAATAAAGAAGATGTCTCAGTAAAATCATATATTTGTCTTTACTTTAGAATCTCTGCAAACGATATATGCAGGGATTATACTTAGATTTGCACAGTTGCATGTGCGGCATGGGTTCAAAGGTCACAGATGTTTCAAAATCTATGGCAAGGCGTTGGTTCACTATTATAGCCTCATTCCATCAAACCTGTTTTATCTATATATATATATATATATATCTCTTTAAAACTTTTTTTTTTTAAGGTTAGACTCTGCTAACAATCAATGTATAGAATATTCTTAGATTTGTGCAATTGCATGTGCGGTACAGGTTGAAAGGTAACATATATTTAAAAGTATATAGAAAGGTGTTTCTTCTCTGTTAAGCCCTCATTGCATTAAACCTGATTTATCTATATGAACAAAAGAAGATGTCTTAGTAAAACGATAACATTTTCCTTACTTTACACCCTCTGGTAACAAAATATGCAGATATTATACTTATAATTACGCAATTGCACGTGTGGTAGAGGTTCAAGTCTTGAAGTCTATAGAAATGTGTTTTTTCTCTGTAAAGGCCCAATTACATTAAACCTGCTTTATCTATATGAAATATTGAAGATGTCTCAGTAAAACCGTATGTTTCTGTTTACCTTAGACCCTCAGCTAACAATATATGCAGAGAATATACTTAGATTTGTGCAATAGCATGTGTGGCACAGGTTGAAAGGTCGCATATGTCTCAAAGTCTATAGCAAGGCGTTTATTCTCTGTAAAGGCCTCATGACATTAAACCTGCTTTATCTATGTGAAATATAGAAGTTGTCTCAGTAAAACCATATGTTTTTGTTTACATTAGACCCTCTGCTAACACAATATGCAGAGATTGTACTTAGATTTGCGCAATTCCATGTGTGGTATAGGTTCAAAGGTCACATATGTCTCAAAGTCTATAGCCAGGCGTTTTTTCTCTGTAAAGGCCTCGTTACATTGAACCTGCTTTATCTATGTGAAATATAGAAGTTGTCTCAGTAAAACCACATGTTTTTGTTTACCTTAGACCCTCAGCTAACAATATATGCAGTGATTATACTTAGATTTGCGCAATAGCATGTGTGGTACAGGTTCAAAGGTCGCATATGTCTCAAAGTCTATAGCAAGGATTTTATTCTCTGTAAAGGCCTCATTACATTAAACCCGGTTCATCTATATGAAATATATATGATATATATATAAAACCATATATTTTTTTCCACCTATCTATATATTAATATGTTTTTTAATTTGTTTTTTTTTGTCATTGGTTTGTTTGACAAATCTTTTCGGTATAAGGAAGGATATGTATTTCACTAACTGTCTTACAGTATGAAAAGAATGTCAGTTACCTTATATTTATTACCTTATATTCATAGTTAATTGTAGTGTCAATGTTATAAAATGTACATCACTTCTCTAAAATTCCGGTAGATCAACTACATGGTTTATGCCTTGACTGTGGCCAAACTCTGGATGCAAGTAATGAGGTGATTAAACTAAATGTGTTTAAGAATAAATAATAAATACATTTGTGAATAAATAGGAACAACGATGCCACTTAATACATGTAAAAATTTCATTTATTTTACAGACTCAATGCAACTCTTGCAACAGAAAATTCCATAAGGAATGTATGGAGAAATTGCAATGCCCGGCCTGCATAAACCATGTTTTTTTAATTTTAAAATGTATGTTTTATTTGTTGGTATAGGGGACAATTGTGATTATTAGATAATAAAGAAAAATAACCTTTTTCAAATACTTTGTAATGCATGTGACCCTTTCAAGTCTGTCTATTTCACAGTTGCACAACAGATATTCTCCATAAAATGTTAGCAGAGGCATTAGTGAGGACAGAGGTTTAATTTAAAGGCTTGATGGCGTATATGTATATAAATATATATATATATATATACCTGTATGTTGTGTAATTTTATACTGAGGCTATAATAGTGAATCAACGCCATTTCATAGACGTTGAGAATTAAGTGACCTTTGAAACTGTACCGCACATTAAATTGCACAAATCCAAGTATCATCTCTGCATTTTGTGTTAACCGAGGGTATAAGAAACATAATAATATGGTTTTACTGAGACATCTTCTTTATTTCATACAGATGAAGCAGGTTCAATGTAATTAGGCCTTTACAGAGAAAAAAAGCCTTGCTATAGACTTTGAGACATATGTGACCTTTGAACCTGTACCACACATGGAATTGCGCAAATCTAAGTATAATCTCTGCATATTGTGTTAGCAGAGGGTCTAAGGTAGAGGAAAATATGTGGTTTTACTGAGACAACTTCTATATTTCACATAGATAAAGCAGGTTTAATGTAATGAGGCCTTTACAGAGAATAAAATCCTTGCTATGGACTTTGAGACATATGCGACCTTTCAACCTGTACCACACATGCTATTGCGCACATCTAATTATAATCTCTGCATATATTGTTAGCTGAGGGACTAAGGTAAACAAAAACATACGGTTTTACTGAGACAACTTCTATATTTCACATAGATAAAGCAGGTTTAATGTCGAGGCCTTTACAGAGAATAAACGCCTTGCTATAGACTTTGAGACATACGCGACCTTTCAACCTGTACCACACATGCTATTGCGCAAATCTAAGTATGTTCTCTGCATATATTGTTAGCTAAGGGTCTAAGGTAAACAGAAACATATGGTTTTACTGAGACAACTTCTATATTTCACATAAAGCAGGTTTAATGTAATGAGGCCTTTACAGAGAATAAAATCCTTGTCATGGACTTTGAGACATATGCAACCTTTCAACCTGTACCACACATGGAATTGCGCAAATCTAAGTACAATCTCTGCATATTGTGTTAGCAGAGGGTCTAAGGTAAACAAAAACATATGGTTTTACTGAGACAACTTCTATATTTCACATAGATAAAGCAGGTTTAATGTAATGAGGTCTTTACAGAGAATAAAGGACCATGGCTTTAAGGACCATGTAAAGAAGGCTGGGGCCTTTAGAGATGAGGTTACAATAGAGCAGGCCAAGTATTGCGTGGGATGTTCTGATTAGAGAACAGACAATTCTTATTCGAACAGGTTCATTGGTTGATTTAAGGTTAAAGTTGCATTCTTGAGTGGGCTGTGGTTTCTATGAAGAATCAAACACAAAGGATGAATAATATTATGAGGTGAAGAACACATACATTTATTATCTGACCTTTTAGGTCAAACCTTTGGAGCTAAATTAGGGGCATGTGTCTCTTTATTTCATCAAACTATATGCAATTACTTAGACAAAGTATAGTTTTCCAGAAGCAACCTTATTGTTTTGGTTAACCTATTTGCTTTATATTTTTAATATTTCATAAAATACTTACATACTTACTTACTACATAATTATTTTTAATACCTTTTTTTTTACAATACAAACATTTTAGAATTAAAAAATTTTAATTTTGAAGTTTTTTGGCCAATTGCAGTGGAACGTGCTCAATTTCTGATTAAAAATTATATATAACACTTTATTTGTCATTTGTAATTAGTATTTTGGTTGCACTACTTTAATCAAAGACGAGCTCTTATTTTGAAGGCAGAACTGAGATTTCAGCGCCATGTTTGCATACGTCACGCCACTAATGTGACTAATGTCGCTGCCTTCACGCTACTGTCCACGCGCCTTGTCTTCATTCAAGGTACATCACCTCGCTGTTCCCATAATTTTTGAAAGTCAAACTTTGATTCATTTTTAAGTAAACCCCTGTCCGGACATGACCCTATGGGGACTAAGCAATCAGTAAACAAATATATATTTAAAATACGTGTCATATACTTTACTTTCATTGCTACTAGCTTTAATCAAAAAGTTCCACCGTGGCCTTTCAACTCGGGCCTCTGGGAAATATTCGCCCAAAAAAAATAAAAATCGATCGCAGGTCAAAGAAGATATGCCCCCTCAAAATTGACCGTGTCTTCACTTGTTCAGGACACCGAGGACAGCGGTAAATCAATCTCCACTAGCTTCCTAGCAAGTTTGTTTTGGTTTAAAGTTCAGTCGCGTTGGTTGAAATCCATAAAGCGAAACATTTTTATTGTTTGTAGATGTACAGTTATGGCAGTCAGTTTGGCTACTATTACCTAACACATTAAATAGAAACGTTGGCCATGTTGATTGTGAATCTATGTGATATACATTGGTAACGTTATCAGTACCAAGCTAACGTTGACAGCCGGGATTTAGGAAAGAATGTTGCAGCGGTCTGGTTTTAATAATCAGGGCAAGGCTAATAATATTGCGGATTTCAAACACTTTCTATAAAAAATACTTTAATATATGATTTAGAACTTAACATGCACCATACGAGTTTTGGGTAGCCTATAAATTGCGGTGAGAAAAGCTGGACCGTTCCTTTCATCTTTTGTTTTCCTCCATGTCCACCGAAGCATTGGTTTCCTTAAAGATTGCGTTGAGTGCCATGTACAGACAGTATGTGACCACGGATGCGTGCCTGAAAAATCAGTGTATTAAGAAAACAAGAAAACCTATTTATTAGTCAGATGGTTTATTGCCTTTAGGTTTGCAGAGCAGACTGCAGAAATTTGCAGATCGGCTACTCGTAGACAGCTAAAAATACAAGATCAATACAATACAAGATCATCATCGTCATTATGAATGAAATATAGGCTATAATATAGGTGTTTGATGGGCAGAGAGCTTTCTCGATTGGGCAAGAACTGGGGGAGAGGCAGGGAAAACGATATGCCTGTTTATTACCGCATTAGAGGCTAAATAGGCAGATATGGAACGATTAATGATCAATGATCTTGCAATGGGACCTACATTTTACTGAGATGTTTTGAATCCGGTGATTATCTGGCACTGATTATGCGTATATAAACGCAATTGCAAGCAGTACCTTGGCCATCTGTCGATCATTAATATATTCTTAACTGCCTTGATAGGCCTACTTAAACTTACCCCGCTCAAGAATGCATAAAAGAGGTTGCCTTTTATCTAGGTACAGATAAATTCCCGATGAGCATCACTTACATTCACAATCAATCAGCATAACTAAAGCTAAAATTCAATGTGTTATAGGCCTATGTAATATTAACCAAACTGACTGACATTACCATAGCAGGCCTACATAAAACAATGAAAATAGGTCTCGCTTTATGGATTTCAATCCACGCGACTGATTTCTAAATCAAAACAAAGTATCTAGCAAGCTATACTGGGAAATGAGGTGTGTCTTACCGCTGTCCTGGAGAAGTGAAGTCACGGAAAACTTTGAGTGAGCAGTTCTTTCTCTGCCTTGGATCGATTTTTATATTTTTTTCTGAGAATCTTTCAAAGGCTTTGGACTAGTTTGAGTTGAAAGGCACCAACTGACGGATTTATTTTAATTTAAGTTAGTAGCGACTCATATATTAGTATAGTGGAGAATGGCGTTTGTTTGAGCTGTCCAGAAGAAACGAAGGCACGGAAAACTTTGAGTGAGCAGTTCCTTCTCTGCCTAGGATCGATTTTTTATTTTTTTTTTATCTTTGAAAGGCCTTGGACTACTCAAAAGGCCTCGACCGACGGATGAAATTTAAGTTAGTAGCAACACAAGTAAAGTATATAGCACGTATTTTAAATAACAAATTGTTGGCTGATTGCTTATTCCACTTAAGGTCATGTAGGTACAGGGGTTTACTTCAAAATGAATCAAAGTTTGACGTGAAAAAGTATGGGAACAGGCAGGCAAGATGAAAATCTGTAAAATCGGTAAAATCGGTGCCCGTTGTCTACCAAAATAAAGCATTTAGAACAAAGTTCAGCGCACAGCACCACGCAGAGGCGAGTTTGAAATTACAATACGATGTTATTAACAGTAAGCATATGGAAAGATTGAATTGTCCATGAATTAAGAATAAATGCTTAAATAAGTTGGTTTGATATTAAATAAAGCATACATTTTTGATCAAACTGCTTTAAGTTAAGGATTTGTTCATGCAAGAAGAAAACCTGCGCTCTTTGAAAGCTGAATGTGAATTAGCAAGAGATTTATCGATGTTGACACGTACAGTGCCTTGCAAAAGTATTCACCCCCTTGGCATTTTTCATGTTTTGTTGCCTCACAACCTGGAATTAGAATGGATTGTTTGAAGGTTTGCATCATTTCATCCAGAGAACATGCCTACAACTTTGAAGATGTGATTTTTTTTTTATTATTGTGAAGCAAACAACAAATAGGACAAAATAACAGAACTTCAGCGTGCATAAATATTCACCCCCCTAAGGTCAGTACTTTGTAGAGCCACCTTTTGCGGCAATTACAGCTGCAAGTCGCTTTGGATAAGTCTCTATGAGCTTGCCACATCTTGCCACTGGGATTTTTGCCCATTCCTCAAGGCAAAACTGCTCCAGCTCCTTCATGTTGGATGGTTTCCGCTTGTGAACAGCAATCTTCAAGTCTGACCACAGATTCTCAATTAGATTGAGATCTGGGCTATGACTAGGCCATTCCAACACATTTAAATGTTTCCCCTTAAACCACTCGAGTGTCGCTTTAGCAGTGTGCTTCGGGTCATTGTCCTGCTGGAAGGTGAACCTCCGTCCCAGTCTCAAATCACAGGGAGACTGAAACAGGTTTTGCTCAAGAATATCCCTGTATTTAGCACCATCCATCTTTCCCTCGACTCGAATCAGTTTCCCAGTCCCTGCTGCTGAAAAACATCCCCACAGCATGATGCTGCCACCACCATGTTTCACTGTGGGGATGGTTTTCTTGGGGTGATGGGATGTGTTGGGTTTGCGCCAGACATAGCGTTTTCCTTGGTGGCCGAAAAGTTCAGTTTTAGTCTCATCTGACCAGAGCACCTTTCTCCATACATTTGGGGAGTCGCCCACATGCCTTTTGGCAAACTCAAAACGTGCCTTCTTATTTTTAACACTAAGCAATGGCTTTTTTTCTGGCCACTCTTCCATAAAGCCCAGCTCTATGGAGTGTACGGCCTATTGTGGTGCCATGTGCAGATACACCAGTCTCTGTTGTGGAACTCTGCAGCTCCTTTAAGGTTACCTTTGGTCTCTGTGCTGCCTCTCTGATTAATGCCCTCCTTGCCCGGTCTGTGAGTTTTGGTGTGCGGCCCTCTCTTGGCAGGTTTGTTGTGGTACCATGTTCTTTCCATTTGAAGATGACTGATTTGATGGCGCTCCGGGGGATCATCAAAGATTTGGATATATTTTTTTATAACCCAACCCTGACTAGTACTTCTCAACAACTTTGTCCCTGACTTGTTTGGAGAGCTCCTTGGTCTTCATGGTGTGATGCCTCTTGCTTAGTGGTGTTGCAGCCTCTGGGACCTTTCAGAAAAGGTGTGTTTATACTGACAGATCATGTGACACTTAGATTACACACAGGTGGACTTCATTTCACTAATTATGTTACTTCTGAAGGTAATTGGTTGCACCAGCACTTTTGAGGGGCTTCGTAGCAAAGGGGGTGAATACATATGCACATGCCAATTTCCCGATTTTTATTTTTTACAATATTTTTTTCTCATTTCACTTCACCAACTTAGACTATTTTGTGCAGATCCATCACATAAAATTCAGATAAAAAAAACATTTAAATTACAGGTTGTAATGTAACAAAATAAGTAACAAGCCAAGGGGGGTGAATACTTTTGCAAGGCACTGTATATGTTGTGAAATGAGGTTTACATTTGAATGACTGAATAGGCTCAGACCAACAAAAACGTTATATTTGTGGTGATTCAAACAGTTTAAAAACGCTACACAGATCGATTTCAGTCGCCGCAGCCTGAATTTTGTCCCGTAAAGACAACATTGTAGCGGTTGGAGTTGTCTAGCCTACAAAGACCTTCTGCAAGTTTTGCCTCAATGAAAATGCATTCATTGAAGCTTGCCTCACTCAGTTCGCCATGGATGCTAATTTTGTCTGCTAACTTAAGTTCACACACATTGTCTAGGCTTTTTTCAGCTCAAGCTTTAGTATTACCTCCCCTGCCAACCGATCGGCTGACCCTTGACAATACACGTTATATCTGAGGAGTGGGTTCAGTCTTGTTAAATTTAAATTAATCTTGAGCAAGTTTTAGAGTAAGAGTTTACAGTATTATCTGCACGATGTAAATTATATTTTTGATTAGTTTATCGTCTAGTTAAATGCCTAGTTAAAACATAAAATCAAATAATAGCATTATGTTAAATTGCTATTCAACATAAACCGCTTTTTTTTATTGTATTGATGGCAAGTCCTTGTGACATAATGGAAGCTAAGACATTTTTTTCTCACTCTATCTTAGGTGGCACCTCTCTGACCAAAAGCTGTTTTAAACGGTTGTGACAACTAACCGGTTTTACTGGAGCCAGATGACTGATGTGTGTTACGGAAAGAAAGGTGGTCTATGATAACTAGTTTTATAGATGAATAGACAAAATTGCCACACATTTGTTGTAAAAATCACATTCAAGTCCATAATTTCTTAGTCCAACCGGAATTTTGCTCATAACAGGACAGGAGAGCGGTTATATATATATATATATATATATATATATATATATATATATATATATATATATATATATATGTACTTATATATAATATATAATATACTTATATATAATATACTTATATATATTTTAAACTGCATGGTTTGTTATTAAGGGAGAAGATTTAGGTTGCCACAGTGTTTGAATTGTGTTGTCTTGTGTTTGTGTCTGCTCCAGTTCGCGCCACAATGTCCAGAGGGGCACCTACTAAAAACTGTTGGGAGCCTTGTTACTTTAGTTAACTTGGCCTCTTCGGCATGTGTTTCAAGGAACTTGTTCACAAATTCTGTTAGTGTTTTGACATTCTACCTTGTATAGTTAGTATTTTAGACAAAAGCACGTATTACCCACCCACCTTTCTTATCTACTGTTCTTGTCTACTGTTCTTGTCTTTTCTTACATGTGCTACCAACTTCCTAATGTCCATCTAACCTGCATCAAAGCATTATGACCGTGGTAAGTTGATACACCTTTATTGGTATGTCATCTCAAGTACAACTTACTTGTTGTAATGTTTCATTTTTTTACAGGACGGTGTATGCAAAGGTGTTGGGCGGTGTCATAATTTTCAAACCGTTTTTTTTTTCTTAAGTGACACCAGGGTAAACCGTATAATCATCCTACTTGCTTTTGCGACAAGGAGGCAGCAATTAACGTGATAGACAACATAATAGACCTATTTCAACATTCATTTAAACACAAAATATCAATATTGTGCGCTAAAACAATTTTTAAAACACTCAGACATTTTATTTTAATAAAACATTGATTTACAATTGGATAAAACGAACATTCAGTGACTAGACGCTGTTGCAACGCTGTTGGTATGCATGCAATGAACTGGCCTATAGCCTAGTATAAAGGCTACAAGATTCTCAACAATTTAAGAACATTATGCCGAGTAAATAAAAAAATTGGTTATTTATAGAAGATAAACAAAATCTAAATAAACAATAAAGCTTACTCAGGGCCTGATAATAGATTAAAGATAGCTTCATCTAGTTCAGATTTTTTTGCCATGAAGCTAAACAAACTAGATACCTATGGTGTTTTTGATGACGTTTTTACACGTGACTTTTGCTACACTTCTGCCGTTACAGAGATCTGCATTTTCGAGATGTGCGTGTGTAGCGATTTGTCTCTGTGATAGATATCCGTCCGTGTGGCGATTCATCTGTGTGTCTCAGTAGAAATTTCTGTGACTCCTAAAGTGCACTTCGACATGTAAAATCCAATCAACGCGTTTATAATAATGTCACATGAGCCGCTAAATAAGCTTTGAACTAGGCTACATCTTAAATAGAATATAGGCTACGTTAGTCGTTACATTTGCTGATGCTGCAATTTAATGGTATCTGGTGTTGCTGTTTTGCTCCCAAGTGATTTTCTCTTAGATATTGTAACTAATTCCATTAGTAATGGATGTTCAGTTAGTTTACATTCTCAAACACAACTTTCAAATGATTTATTGCATTCATATGGAAGCCCTAAACTGCCATACCTTTAGATGCAATATGCAATATCAATTAATCCATTGCTTACATTGGGTGCTACTAATAACTATTGCTCACTGGGTGCTACAATACAGCGTAACGTGACCGCGGACTGATTGACCGGCCCATTTTAGCCGCCAGAATTTTAAACTTTGTTTGGATGTAGTGTGTCGAAGAGCACAGCCATATAAGAAAGGCAAATAAAGGTTTACGCCGGGCAATTTCACAACCAGCCCAAAATGCGAACGAACCCCCATAAATATCCATCCATCGACGTTGACGAACTGAATCAAATTATTATTAAGCTTAAGAGATGGTTTTGTGAAGTTATAATTAAATTTCACATTAAGATATCATGCCATATGCTGCAGTAGGCCTACTGATTTATACAATGTAATTATTTGCACTATAGGCTACTTATGCATTATCAAAAGCTGCTGCAGTCTAGTTACTATAGACTACTTCACTATTGGTTTTACTGTAGACCATGCAGTGCTAGGTTAGGCCCTATAATTTTTTTTTATTCTGATATAAATAACCATATTCAGGCTTACAGTAGAATTATACGCACTTCTGATGAAAAAGACGTTTTGTGTGAACCAAAATGTGTTTATTAAAATAACTTTCGCCATGCCAATATAAAATGGCCAGTTAATTGTGCCCCTGACAACTCTTCTACAATGTCTTTAGTATTTGTCGATCAAATTTCTCTTGCTCGCTTATTAAAAAGCAAGGAAAGTTGGATAGTTGGAGATTAAATGGTTTACACTTTCATTAGTAGCCCAAGTATAACGTTACCTTAACTTAGCTAAATGAATACTGTGTTTGAGAGCAATAACCTAAAACGTTAACATAACTAGAAATATTGCAACAAATTGCAAAACAATCAAGCAAGCATATCGCTCAAGTTTCATACTTTTTTACTGAGACACAGCTACGAACACCGACACACAGACGAATCGCCACACGGACGGATCTCTCACACAGACGAATCTCGACACAGACAAATCGCTACAAACGCACAGATCTCGAGAATGCAGATATCTGCAACGGCAGAAGTGTATCAAAAGTCGCGTGTGAAAACATCCAATTGAGAGGGTTCGCGTGAGTTGTAATTTATGCTTGTCTGTAATTTCAGCTCTTGCAGCAAAATACTTAGACTTTTAGCTATTAATATCCACGTACGTATTTACAGATTTGTCTACACATTTACAGATCTATGTACGTATTCACAGATTTGTCTACACATATACAACTCTCAATACACTTGCAAATCTGAATACAGACGGGTATTTTTTAGACGCTTATAAACTTGATTACAACGCACGGATTGAGATACAGATACACAACTCTCCACACGCATTTGCAAATAGTTTTGGTACAATAATGACCTTATATATACGCGTACGCCATTTTTTCGCTTTCTACAACTGAAGCTAAATAAAGTACATCACATGTGTCATCTCAAATGTTTGTTACACTCCACTCTGCGCCCCCTCATGGTCAAAATAAGTAATTACATAAGTCAATCTTGCATGCAATGTCAGTGGTTCTCGTCCAGTGACTTAAAGCGACGGTGCTTCCTATATTTGCATTCTATTACAGTTCACGGTTTGGAAATTCACACCGCCTGTATTTTTTCATACTGGGGTTAATGGTTAAACTGTAAATCAGCACAGCCCTAGTAAGCAGGTAGTGATATCTGCCATGTAGAAAATGTCATGTCAGTTTTTTTTGTATAAGATGCTGTCAGCTGGTTGAAAATTGTCTCACTTCTCCTTTCTATGTGGCTTTTTACTTGTAGTTCTCCTGACCATGCAGATGTCCAGCTCCTTCTGCTCCTCATCATTGTAGAGCAGCACCACGAGGAACCTGTTCACAAAAGGTGTTAGCGTTTGGACATTCTACCTTGTCTATAGTTAGTATTTTAGACAAAGGGCACATATTACCCACCCACCTTTCTTATCTACTGTTCTTGTCTTTTCTTACATGTGCTACCAACTTCCCAATGTCCATCTAACTTGCATCGAAGCATTATGACCGTGGTAAGTTGAAACACCCTTATTGATATGTCTTCTCAAATACAAGTTATTTTCTCTATTGTTTCCTTTTTTTACAGAATGGTGTATGCATGTAGTGATGATACTCTGCTAAAATGTGATGCATAAAATGTCATGTAGTTATATTTGTATAAGGGGCTGTCAGCTGGTTGAATTTGTTTTCTCACTTGTCCCTTCTGTGGCTTTTTACTTGTAGTTCTCCTGACCATGCAGATGTCCAACTCCTTCTGCTCCTCACCCATCACTGTAGAGCAGCACCACCACCATCACAGCCTATACTGGAGTGTCTGGAGCCTGCCAATTCAATTACTTCTATAGCTCATAGACTGGGTTGCTATACATTTAATCCACTCATGTCAATGGATAAATTGGTTTCAATAGCTTTGTATGGGAATTTAACAGGTTGTTGCTGCTCATCCTGATTGAGCAATGGACACTTTAATACTCCCATTTTCTTGTTGAAACAATGGTAGGTTTGCAATGTGGGACTGATTTTAACTGGTTGGGTAGTTTAATAATATGTATTTATGTCTGTGGGCTTGTCATATTTTAATATTAAAATTAACTAATATAACCACATCATTTTGTTTGTTTAGTAATACACACTTTTTTGAATACCAATTTTGTTAAATTATTTAGGGATAGATTACAAGCATGTGTAGTTTGGGCATAGCCTTTATAAAGCATGATCTGATCAAGTGAGGAAGTAATCCTGAACTGTATTTAAATGCATTGTTTGTATTATTAGTGTTGAACTACATTCTAGATTGTATATTATACTTGAATAATGTCAAGCATCAGTGCTTTAGGGTTAGAAGCTGGAGAATGTCACATAATGGCATAACAATAGTTACAGTAATGTGGTGAATAAATGTTGCTAGGTTACATATTATAATAACAACGTAACAGCAACTGGTTAGCAACGTTGCAAGGATGTTGTCATCAGGTTGCTGCAACATAACATGCCATAACTGCCACTCCCAAAACTGAAGTTGGTTACGCTAAACAAACTGCAAACTTTTAAGACATTTGCAATAGTAATGCATTTTGCTAAATTGTCTTTTTACACTTTAAATTTGTAAATACATTTTTCAGCTAAAAAAGTTTTTTTTGTTTGTTTTTCTTAATTCTCGATTTATTAGTTTCAGCTAGACCTATTAATTGTTTACGTTAATTAACCTACTTCTTATTAGCTAGCCCTAATTATAACGAGGAATAATGCATTGACTTAATTACAATCCACTTCACCAGGAACTTTTTTGTGTGTGTGGAAAAGCTGTTACTTTTTTGTTTCATTGGTCGACTAACGGTGACATTGGTTTAGTTAACTTTTTCACAAATAAAAATCACCTCCAATAGATGAGTCTGGCGCGAATTGGCTGCCGTGTTATCATCCAGACTGATTGTTGTGTGTGTGTGTGTGTGTGTGTGTGTGTGTGTGTGTGTGTGTGTGTGTGTTAGCTGTCTGTCCTTTCGTGTGTACCTAATTAGCTCCCAATTTGTAAAGCGCTTTGAGTCCTGAGAAATCCAATGAACTATTATTATTATTATTCTTAAATGCGCATTGTATAAAAAATGTTTTTTTTTAATCAGAGAAAACCCGTAGGGTATCTCGGCCCGCATTGTATGCCACCCAAAACTAACTTTTTCTGCAAACTTATGTTATGCAAATACGCATTTATTTATTTTTTAAAACTACTTGTGATGTGTTCGTGAGGGAAACATTATTTATGCTTCAAACGTGCAGCATGGGCCTACAGGGAGGGCCACTCTTCAGCAAAATGAACCATCATTGGTCACATGATTTTGTTGTAAAGGAAACCAGTCGGTTTTTTCTCTCTTCCCGACCCTATTCATTCTGACCATGTTACAGTGTAACATCGTTTCAGGTAATCGAATCAACTCTCATCTGCTGACTTAAATAGGTAAACTCTATCACCAATTTTCATATCAAGGCTTGATTTCGACCAGGATAACTTTACACAATACACGCGCGTTCCACTTTCGTTGTCAAGTACCCTGCCATCGAAAGAGACATGAGTGTTAAAACTTCAACTAGGTTTTTCCATTATCTGAACTTTGTACCCATAAAAGTAGGCTACATGCTTTAGACTCAGTTAATTAGTTTCGTTCTGTTAACAACTTACTATATTGTATTTGACAAAGAAAGCTTTCGTTTGGGGAACCAGAGCATTAAGAGAAACCATAGCATTTTTAAGCTGTGAAGTGGACAGTGTTGGAGTCAAATACTGCAAGCCACCGAGTCTATAAGAATAAAAGTAAGCACTTTTTACTTATCTTTCATGTTGCAAATAATGGTTTAAATGTGTTTGTTTTACATCATATAAATCTTATGGGAAGAGATCATTGCAGGTAGCCTAACCAGCAGCCTTCCTTCATATTTCAAACATGCAAGTTCTGTAAAATCAATAGGCCTATGATTTTTTCAGTGTATGACATTTCCAGAGAGATGAGTCACTATAATACATTACTTACCAACCAGGAGGAGTATTCTGTAATTCCATGATAATTGACATTGAAGAATGTTGAGCAAAGAATAGGAAGATCTGACGTTGCTGTAGGCTACTTTAATGTTTTTGTCTTTGTCTGTTGAAGGGCAATTGGCAATACAATAGTCAACGAAACTATGGTTTCATTAGACCCATATCACAGGACAAGCAACAGCAGGTGGATCTATAGGTTGTCAAAATTGAGTTACAATTGCAATGCAGCTTCAAATGAAAAGTGGTAACCTAATTTTAACAAAGCAAAGGTAAATCTAGATGCTAAAACGTTTCCATTTCCAACTTATAGCGTTGGAGCACTTTGATCTAAAATTTACATACTTCAAAATAGGATGTTTTTCTCTATACTGTGACTATTTTTACATCAGTTATTCAGTTTGATACTCATATGTTCAATGCATAATTGCTCTTATCACCAGATTGCTGTTCCTTACCTTTCTAGTCATGCAGCTGTTGATCCGACGTTACCGTCCCTCAGACAAGGACACAGTCCTGACCCTGTTCAGCCATGGAATATTGGAGCACATCGGCCCCTGTTTCCACAATGCCATGACCAGCCCTCTCTACCTGGGGCTCACCCTTAGCCTGGTGGTGGCTGGCTACCTCCTGGCAGGGGGCTCTCTCCTTTGGGCCCTGGTGGCGGCCGGAAGCTGGGTGTCCATGGTCTACTACTGCTGCTATGAAGTGTTTGCCAGTTACGTTAGGGAACGGCTACGGACGGACATGCAGGACATCGAGGGCAGCTACCTGAGTCGGCCGAGCGACTGCTTCTGGGTGGCGGAGACTGAGGTGAACGGCAGGGCGGAGGTTATGGGTATGGTGGCTGTGGTGGCCAAACAGAGCCAGCAGGGGGACGGGCAAACAAATGGGGAGCTGTTCAGGATGATCCTCTCGTCGTCGTGCCGACGGATGGGCCTGGGTTCTAGAATGACCCAGACGGTCCTTGATTTCTGTAAGGAGCGTGGGTTTGCCAAGGTCGGCTTGGAGACGAGTTCCACTCAGACAGCAGCCGTGGCCCTGTATGAAAAGATGGGATTCGCCCATGTGTGCTCGCATACCAATACCGAGGCACCCAATTGGATGACAAAGTTGGCCCGTGTC
The DNA here is from genome assembly GCA_026901105.3 of Galaxias olidus. NCBI lineage: Eukaryota > Metazoa > Chordata > Actinopteri > Galaxiiformes > Galaxiidae > Galaxias > Galaxias olidus. Next base: position 268,966 of record JAPMUY010003940.1, read on the forward strand.
TACATCATAAGAATGGAAATACACATTAATGCTTGACCATGAGCAGGTTTGGTTAATATTCTCCTGTTGACCTCACTAAGGCGTCACTGGTTAGTGCTTGAAACCACTAACTTTAGGATTTTCTGGTGCTCAGCGCCAACCCCATGTTTTGTGACAATGGTTGGTTGTTATGAGTTTGTACTGCACATATTCAAGACAATTTTAGATAGGGGTGATTTAAAATGGTGTGGCCTGACAAAATCCACCACCTAAAAAATTTCCTGTGCAAAACAGCTCTTCAGGGCAAACACCTAAGACTAATCAATAACTATAAAGTTAGTAACAATTAATCATTTAATATAATGACAATTTATGTTCACATTAATTCTCTAATTACTTTTGGTCCCTTGGGTGGGGCTATGTAATAAAGATTCTGTAATTCCTTAACAGCTCGATGGATATTAATTTATTTCCCCTGAAATTAAAGGAGGACATTAAAATTCAATGTGCAGAACCAAATTACCAGGAAACATGTCACTGTCAAAATACTTGAAATCAACAATATACATTTTAAGTTGAATTTTGTTATTTAATGTATGTTGTATGAGTAAGTAAGAGCACAGACTTTAAGCTCTGCCCTCTATCTTAAACTACTCTCTGACATTCCTTGCCCTGTGAAGACCTCCATACCAGAGTTCAAGTTATAATCTATGCTTTGTGGGGGCAGAGATAAATAAATAAAATCTTAACCGGTGCACTGTATTGGCGACCCCCACAGATGTATGACTTTACTGCTTTCATGGGAGCTCCGACCCCTCCTTATGGGAGCCAAGTTCCCACTGGCTCCCACATAACTCGAACCCTGCTCCATACAATACCCCTTAATTTATAAAATAAAAAATCTAGATTTTATCCTGACCCACCCGGCCTCCCCGCTGTCTGGGTCAAGGAAAGGTCTCGAAGAAAGGATATACTTTTCTTTTCGGAACAAACACGTTAAGTGGTTAATTCAGAAACCACAGATCTATTTGACTGGTCAGTAAGAGTGGTTTTGGTCAGTGCAAAATAGTTGTAGATTGTGTTATAACCCAAATGTTATTTTAAAACCCAAATTAACATGTATTCAACATGCTGTCAGCAATAACCTGCTGTGACTGTAAGGAAGAGGAAGGTTTAATACAAGTGTAGTCAAGTATTTAGCGTTTTTCATAGTTTTATAATATTGGGTAGAGATGCTGTTTTTAACTAACTGATTTATGGTTTTCTTTACCAATTGTAGAATAGCACAGTTGTTAAGGATAAAAGCTTTGGCTAAGTAACTATATTGTTCTCAGACAGTGTGCCGAAACTCTGACAACACCAAGTTAAACCGTAGCCAAAGACAAGAATCGTAGTAAAGTTGACCATGTACTGTCACACTTGGTCTTTAACATGATGGTGAAAACTGTAAATAAACAATACGAAAAAATTCAGTGTATGTTCTTAACTACACATCACATTGTAGGCCCACAAACCGTTTTTTAAATAACGTATCAAACATAATTTTTATTAAATAATAATAGCCTATATAATCTTGAACTTGTCTAATGACAAATATATGAATTTTCACACGCCAGCAGCGCCAAGATCGAAAAGTGGCCGATAATACGCCACTGTGGTTCAGTGGCATATGCCGATCCTTTGGGTCTTACTCTGCTTGTGTTCCACCGGTATATACTACGGTGGCCCTGAGAGGTCAAACACACTGCAACTTAAGAAAACACATGCAAATAGACAAAACACAAGCAAATGAAGAAAACATCTACATCAATTTGACAACACATGCACAACATTTAGAAAACGTGCTGCAAATTCAGACAACACATTACAGAAACGCGCTGCAAATACAAACACAACACATTACAGAAAGGTGCTGCAAATACAGACAACACAACACATTACAGAAACACTGCAAATACAAAAACACAACACATTACAGAAAGGCCCTGCAAACACAAAATCACAACACATTACAGAAATGTGCTGAAAATACAGAAAACAACACATTACAGAAATGTGTTATCCTTGTCACTTTTAGGTGTCATCTGGAAACATTTCCACGGTGGCCCTAAGAGGCCAAACGCAATGCAATTTAAGAAAACGCATGCAAATAGACAAAACACAAGCAAATTAAGAAAACATCTACATCAATTTGACAACACATGCGCAGCATTTAGAAAACGCGCTGATTGATGTAGATGTTTTCTTAATTTGCTTGTGTTTTGTCTATTTGCATGTGTTTTCTTAAGTTGCAGTGCGTTCGGCATCTCAGGGTCACCGTAGTTTCCTAACATAGATGCGGGAAAGTGGTTGGCCTCTCTTCAAACTGTCACGACACCAGGGCTATGGTCGAATACTCTATTTTGCTTAGGAAGGTTCCTAACTGGGTGAAATTACCCGGAAGTATCTAAGTGGCAGCCATGATAAGTACTGGTCGAATTATCTTAAGTGCTAAGGAAAGGTGCTTCAATGCTCCCTAATTTGTGTACTTTAGCATAGGATACACTGGACCATCCTTTATGAAAGGAAAGAAGCAAATGCCGCCCCACAGTTCCTTGTAGCAGCAATATTTAAAGCGACACCATTCAGCCGTTGATCGACATGACTGACAAGGGATGCAGATCGTATAGCCTAGTTTATTAAACATTTTCAATCTTATGTTATGCCCTATCTTGCTAATATGCTTATGTTTTCAAATGTCCCATGTTAACAAACTTTGAATCATAATATGTAACTACAGTAGCAGATTTGTATGCCTAACATAAATGCATAACTTGCACACATTTGACGATTAGGCTTCATGCGTGGCGATTCATATGAGTTGACAGGGGGATGAGGACGTGAGCAACCATTCTCAATGTGACATATTTCGTTTCACTTTGTGACAGGTAGCCTATATTCCCTTTTTTAATTTAAATTCCAACTTTGGTAATAAAGTAGACTCGTATATTTAGGCCTATATGGCTTGCCCGCACGTTTATATAGGCTACGAAACAACACTGTGACAACGCACCGGCGAAGTAGTTAAAATGCGCTTTTTGTAGGCTACAATAATATACGGAACATTGTAGTTTCTACACGAACGACCCACGAAAACCACCGTCGCATGACACGTAGCCGAATGTATGTGCAAAAGTATTATTTTAGCAACGCGATTGTCTTTTCCTAAATCCTTATGAGATCATGTCTTTCCTTAACCCCATGACGTTTTCCCTCGGGGTTAAGGATAAGTACAAAGTGAAAGTCATTAGGACGTACTTTATTGAAGAATTCGGATACAGGCCAGGACCGTCCTCTAATGCATATGCAAATTGGATGCCAGTGAGCAAGTTTTACGACAAGTAGATTGACTGCCATAATATCATGTTTTTTTCTGTCTTTATTGACAATTTAGCGCAACATAGCGCCGTAAATAAAAAATATATATACGTTTCTCATGTCTGTTCTGTTATGATATGTTCGATGCTTTTGAAATGACAGTTCAGTAATTTCATATCCTTTCCGATGTACCAAAAACTAATATTAGATTAGAGCTAGCCTTAGCTAACATGGCTAGTGCTAGCCTGGCCACCGTAGCCAATCTGACTAATCCAGAAACGTCGTGCCAAGTAACCAAATAGGCTTCTTGCATCATTTTTGGCATGTTTAATGTTAAAAACCTACATTATGGCACTACTTGTAAAACTTGTTCTTTGGCATTCAATGCATTAGGGGGCGGTACTGGTGTGACAGTCTGAAGAGAGGCCTACCACCCAAGGGATCGGCATATCTCTAAACCACAGTGGCACAACACCCAAGGGAACGGCACATGCCACGGAATCACATACATACTATCGGCCACTTTTAGATCTCGGAGTCACTCCTGCACGGCACGCTTCATATGGATGCAAATGGACGACTTTTAGAGCGTCACCACCCCTTTGTTCAGCCCGGTCAAAACGTATAGCAAAACGTTTATTTAAACGGGAACACCCTGATGTCTTGCAAGCCTTGAAACTGCGAATTATTTAATTTGTTATATTTCGTTGAATAAGGACAATTAGACGGTTGAATAGGCCTAAATGCCTTAAGGGCAACACAATTACCCTGATTAATGTTTTGAAACCAAAAAATAATCCTTAAAAGACAATTTGATTTAGATAGGCCTACTCCAAATGCAATGGTGTATGTGTGAATCAGGAGTTAATTAGCGCTGAATCACGTCAGATCAGAGCGCATCCAGGGCTATTTATGCGGATGATGGCTGTAATGAAACTAGTCTGAGAGACGCCGGGGCACTGTGGCCTCCCGCCCATGGTGTCCTGGCAAGTATGAGTCTGGCGTGCCCCGAAAGTCCATCGGGCTTGACGGGGCAGTGTGCACCGTTTTTCCACGGTTTCTTGGTTCAACGACATGTTCCATCGAAACGGTGTGAAACAGTGCGCAACTGCCTTTTGAGATATGTTTTTTCTCTGGTGGGTGTGTCAGAGGTGTTACCCAATCAGCAGCGACCTGATTTTGAAGACCGCTGAACAAAAAATGCAGTGAGCATAACGGATCCGACTAGACTTGTTTAAAAATGCAGCTAATGCAGACATATAAGACATGTTTGTCATAAGAATTGTATAGTTGCAACGCTTGCATAAGACAACAGGGTGTTGTTTAACTCGCCACCGTTTCCGTTTAAATATACGTTTTGCTACGTTTTGTCGGGGCTGAACCCAGCCCAGTTGTAGACGCTGCCAAATTGCAGTGGATTAGTATGTTAAAAAATGTTCGAGTGCTGCCCTCTCGTGTAGACTACGTTTCAATCCGTTTGAAAGCGAGTCTATGAATACTGTTTACTCTTCATAAATATTCGAATAAGGAGTTCAGGGGTTAAATAAACGAAAGAAAATAACAAATAATTAAAACAAATTATACAAAATGATATAAAACAATTTGTAAAAATATTAATGCCTTCGGGTTGTTTCAGTCAAACACCAACACACGTTTGTAACCTGCAAGATTAGATCTACTAACATTTGAAAAGACACCTAAAAGCCAACAGCTCGTATTTGCTGTTTAGAGAGAAAAAAAACTTTGTTACATTCCATTACGACACGTTATAGTCTATATAAAATTAGTGGTCTTACAGTGAAGAATTTCTGTGATTTATTTAAATGGTTGAGTTTAAAACATGAGGAGTTTGATTGGGGTGTGGTATAGTAAATGAGTGACTCCGACAGAGGACTATACCAGCTCATGGCACTTCGTCAGAAAAGGGAAAAGTGATTCTGGATATACTGTAATGTCACGGTGTTGTATTTTTCAACCCAAAGCAAAATGGCAGTTGACGATGCTGTAATTTGTGACTTGTGTATTTTCAGTGTTTATTAATATAATAATAATAATAATATTGTTAGTCATGTCAATTCACAGTCATAGATGTCAATAAAATAGGAATATACTGCATTGAAGTTATCAAATACCTTGTTTGACCTATATTTGTAAGCTACTAAATGCTTTTTGTATTTGTTTTGCTATGTCATCAGTGCTGGGAAACTCATGTAAAATATTACCAACACATAGTTTGAGTTCACACTGCTAACCGTTTTGCGGGTGAATGACATTTGTCGGAGCTCCAAAGCAAAGAATGAGGTTGAGAAACCAAGGGTAAAGTTACTTCAGCCTGTGTAATAACAACTGGCAATGTGTCTGTAGTTTCTGTATCACCCCCCCCCCCCCCTCTCTCTCTCTCTCTCTCTCTCTTTCTCTTTCTTCGTTTTGTAAAATATCTTGAGTTCAAACTGTTGAAAGTCCATGAACTTGATAATACTGGATTTGTGTGAATGTGTGGTTGGCTGGTACTACAAACAACCTGGGTCTCTCTTCGTACCCTACAAAACGGCTGCCAGAGTCAACACAATGCACGTGTTCGTAGTGTGATAGACTAACATTGACTTTGAGGAACTTAATTTTTATGCAATATCATTAGAAATTACAGTATTGCAGAAAACTTTAAAACAACTATTCACATATTAAACATGTAGCTATCAAATCAAAAGGACAGTAGGATCGCATATATTTTTTTCCTGTCAAATTAGTCGGCACATTAACTGTTTAAGTCAAGTGTAGGCCTACCTAGTAGTCTAATTGCATTCATATAAGGCAAAATTATTTAGATGTGCAAAATGAGTGAAATTGCATTCAAACGAAATTACTAACCGAATATCCTTACGTCTTCGATTGTCTTGTTACAAAAAACTACACTCCAAAGACTGTTCTTGTCAGAGCAGATCAATTGGGAGACTATGAATAAAATATGATATTATTATTAATCATATAATATATATTTTATAATTTACAGTCGATTGTTTATATTTATAAGAGATTTATGCGAGATGCCCATACTTGGAGTAGTCGTTGATCATGCGAGTGACCACAAGCATTCTGCATGTCTTCTTTGCGAAGGTTAGGGAAAATAATTACACTAAGCAAATGGTAGGGGTCACCAAATGCATCTACTGTATACAGATACACTGCCTCAAGTAACTTTACATTTGTTTTAGTAAATTCGTTTCTTCCCTGTTGCTATCACTGGAAATTCTACCTTAAAGCATAACATCCCTTTCTCCTCAAAACTCGTTTATAATAAAGGACACACAAATACACACACACGCACACACATATCCCATTGCCAGCAGGTGGCAGCAGAACCACATCATGTACCAGTTGGCCAGTGGACCCAATGCCTTTGCCAAGAGCAATCTGAAGGCACACAAACGGAGGGAAGAGGGCCAATACGTGTTAAGAGTTATTTGATCGGTGGAACTCTGGGTTATACAACATATCCCTGGCGTGATCCCTGTGTGACCTTAACAACGCGAGTTTAAAAAAAAAAGAAAAATAAATTTCAATCCAGATCCAGGCATTTCAATCACCGTGGTTTGCTCATCATCCGGGAAGGCATCGCTCCTTCATTGTCTCATTAATGATGTCAGTCATTAATGATGTTACTCCAGAGTTCCTTTAAACATAACAGTTTAAAAAAAAATGTAATAATCCCCTACTCTACCTTAATTTGAATTAAAACCATCACCAACAAGGCACTACATCCAAGATGTATTCATCTGATCTCTGAAATCTTTGAAAGCATCCTACATTTTTATTTGATATTATAGGATTTAAACCGTTCGTATTTTTAGTTTGTTCCCTTGTTTGACATAGTCTGCCAATTTCATCCAATATTATCTTATTATTAGTTACGATATTAGTTATTATCAACTTTAGAAGAAGCTTTTGTGGAGAAATTGCAACTCAGTGGAAATCAAATTGGAAACTTTTAAAATCATGTCAATATGGTCTTGTTCTCCAATACCGCCTTCGCTCATCAGCCACTTGTTTTTCCGCTGGTTTTGTTGTTCATGGACAAAACTGAATAACAAGTCTATGGATACAAAGTCCTAAGTCAGAGTCCATATGTGGGAGACCTTGAGGAGTTGTTTCAGAGAGAAATCAATGAGGATGAAAGGATTACAGTACATGATGCGAGATGCGAGATGTCATGGAGGGGAGCGAGAGAGAGAGAGGGGGGGGGGGGGGGGGGTTGATATTCTACAGCCTTGCTATGGTCTGGTTACTCAAGGAACTGTTGCCCCAATCCATTGTTTAATATTGCATCCAAGTACGTCAGTCGGTTGATTAGCTCCGGTGACCTCTGGAACACGAATGGTGACTCACAATGGTCACGTGCAGGAACGTGCCCAGCACCATAAGGAGGGTGTTTCAGACAAAAAACAAAAGAAAAGGTTCCTTCCCTTAAGTTGATACCACATTGCCTGTGCATGGTCACAGTGTGTGTGTGTGTGTGTGTGTGTGTGTGTGTGTGTGTGTGTGTGTGTGTGTGTTCTGGTAATCATCACGTTATGGGGACAACAATCTGTTTACACAGTCATGTCATGGGGACCTCTCGCAGAGTGGGGACCAAAAAGCAGGTCCCCATGGGGCCAACCATTTAAAATGAATGCAGGAGCGACTCTGAAGGTGCCTGAGTGGTTTTTAGCATTGGCCCATGCCGCATGTTTTCCGGTCAGTGTGTGTGTGTGTGTGTGGGGTGCTCGGTTGCGGCCCCTATAGTTTACAATTGGTAATGCACTCACTGCTCCACACACACATTCCAAATATGGTTGGGTATCGTCCACTTCCTGGTCCTCGTTAGGCTGATGGTTTTTCATAAAACGTTAAAAAAACACACTACTCAGTATGTTTAATTAATCTTCTGGAAAGTTCCCCCACCTCAAGCAAGATGCATGCTCCCTGCCTCAACCAGTGGAGTGTACTGTCCAATCCATCAAGGTAAGCATTTTATCCGAACTGCTATTACTATTTACAATATATCTTACTTTTTTAGAATATACAGATGTTTTAACGCCATAGGCAAAGGCTAAATATAAAAACAAATGTATACATGTGGGCACGTTGGCAAAAGAAGTGAGTGAGCTAGGGATCTAGCTAGCCATTAATTCGCACTAACATTACAAGTTGGCTTGGATGGTTAACAACATGAAATAGCTAGTGATGCTAACAAACTAGCGATGCTAACAAGCTATAGACGCTAGCATATCAAGCTAGCTATGCTTATAAACTAGCGATGCTAACAAGCTAGTGTCATGACGGCGACGCTAGGAAGCTTCTCTAAGCGCGTTGCTAGTGGTTAGAAAGTTAGCTTATCAGCTGGGTAGATATGGGAAGATGGAGATCGGGAGCTAGTACATGTTTCATTTTGTTCAGGTTAGCTTTGCTTAGAAACAGTAGGTTTGCTTAGAAACAAGTTATTCCTTGCTGAGGGGTTCAAACCTTCACCAGGGCCTTCTGTACAAATATGAATGTTGTACCATTTTGTACACATTCAGAATACCCAATGTTACAGATGCATTGTCCTGTAAAAAATATTTACATATTTTATATTGGTACGTTTTCTGGCACCAGTAATTTGTTTTGTTTTCATAAATTTATCTGAGGTGTATTTTGTCTTTGGTAACAAAAGACTGCTGAGGTAACCTGATTTTCATTTAGTCTGCAGCTGTACTCTTGCCAGCTAAGGAGCTAAGCACTTGTAGAGGAGTGGAACACAGGGTAAGCACATGTGTATGACTAACCAGTGTTCAACCCTTCACTTAGGTTAACTAGCTCTAATTAATTTGCAGGACCAAACAATTGGCAAGTAACTTTAAATTACAAAATTAATAAACTTTTATTTAGTTATGACAATGTCCAATTGAAATAGCGGTCCTCAAATGTTACACTAAAATAGGAAACACTATTTCTGTGTGACTGACTTCCGTTGGGAGGTGTTAGAAATTGTGTTGAGTGTACATTTAACATCAATGTAGTCTTTAAATTCCAAGCCACCATCAAAGTACAGCTGATAGAAAATAATTTAAACTTAGTGCAGTGTTCAGTGAGTGTGCAATGTTTCTGTGAAGTATACCTAATGAAATCCATTAGAAGTTTATTTGTTATAAAGAAATGCATTCATGAAACCATGTGGATTTGTTATAAGGATGCTAGCCAAACACGTTATGCCGACTGTAGCTTGAAGCAATTGAACCAGTGATAGATAACTAAAGCTGGGATGAAAGTTTTTTGTCACTGAATCCAATTCAAACAATTCTTTTTACATGTCGCTGCAGTTTGAAATGCCCCCACGGATCAGTCCCATTAAAGATGCAATGCATCATGTTGTTTCAAAGACTGACAAAACAAGCAAACTAGATGTGAAGTGCATCAAGGCAGTGAAAGGTAAGCTGGTGTCTAATGTGGGCATTTTTCAGTTAATAATTAATAACATCTGATGAGCAACTAATGCAAAATGTTATGTTACATTAATAGCCATTAGTTTGCAGCTAATCACAAATCAGCTGCCATCTATTGAGGTAGTTTTTTGTGTTATTGCTTTACATCTACAAGGTGTGCATTTGTAAACATATTAACATAGACTAATTTGTAATGGTGGAATGGATATGCTTTCTGATTTTGTTGAATTTAAAAAATATATATTTTTCTTTTGTTTTTACAGGACGTATATTTGCACAGGGTTCAATTTGCAAAGGAGATTTTATTGCTGAACATAGAGGAGATATGATAAATGATGCTGAATACCAGAGAACAAAACGACTTTACCACCCATCATGTACTGCATTCATGTTTGCGTTCAAGTGGAGAGGGAAAACATGGTGGTAGGACTTTAAGTTGCACCTAAACTATAATCCTTATACTATACTACAATACCATATTGTAAACTGTAACTATAGGCTCTGATTTTGAGGTATACATCATCTGTTCAACATTAATAAAGTTGGTCTTGGACATTCAATAAATGTCCTTTAACAATGTGTATCTGCAATGTAAATTTAGAATCGTGTCATAGGTTGAAGTATACTTCAGATAGAATAATTATTTTCCCAAAAACTAGGACATTTATGAGATATTTATTTTTCCCCATTTCTCATGTTTCCATCTTTTTAAGTATTGATGCCTCAAGAGAAGATGGATTGTTTGGACGGCTAATTAATGATGACCACAAACATCCTAACAGCAAAATGAAAAAGATTTATGTGAATGGAAATCCACACCTTTGTTTGTTTGGCCTGAACGACATTAAAGAAGGAGAAGAAATTACCTATGATTATGGAGATGCAGACTGCCCATGGAGAACGCAAGTATGTTGCACAACTACACAGTGTGCACAGTATGGGTCAAAGTGTCGCAGAATGTATTAAATACGTACAACTTATCTCTTTCTATTTCAGTAAAAGAGCAATTGGCAAACTAAGAAAAAAACGTACATGCTTGAATAAACAAAATATCAACAAGATATCAAGTGGTATCAGGATTATTTTAGGATTACTTATAGTTGCAATCCACAATTTAGCCCGCAGTTATTTACACTCTTCTAACACAGGAACAGGCACTAGACAAGCGCAAACATTACTAAGGTTTTCAGAAGCTACTGAAGGTTTGTTTGGATCAGATTTGTTTGAGGACTGATGCACATTCACATTCTTCGCATCGCAATGATTTTGTCTGAACAAGTCATCAGTCTAAATTGGTGTTAGGTAGTGTTGACATCAAATTGACCATTTGTTTATGTCTTTATATTCTAAAATATTGTCATGGTAAAATATGTGTTCACAGACAGCCAGCGATACAGCCAATCTAATGGTCATGGGGCTCTCACGTCATGTGCTCAGATGGATGACGCTACTTTAGAAAACAACACTCCTCAAGAGGCAAGTTCATGTCTATCACTTCAAATGTAACTACAGTCTCTTACAGTCATGCTTTGTGTGTGGATGAGTGTGTTTTTAAGAAGCTAAAGAGGGAAGGAAGTCTATTGTGATGGTTATCTAATGTAAATCAATACAGCCAAACAGTTTAATGTAATGCACATAGAAAGTTAATGGTAGTTGTATATTTAGGACAGATTTTAACGTTCAGAGGGATTTTTTGTATTGTTCAATCTTTTGTCTATTCTAAACACTTACGAAGTCCCCACAGAACACCTGCAGCCAGTGTTTTAATTTGGACACAACTGGTCCTCATGAGCAACTGTAACATTGTGTGAATGGTCCCCACAAAGCCTGTATTATTTAGGAGGTGTGAGGGCAGACAGCTGGGTTTGGCAGGATGGAATATTTTAATATAAATTTGATATTGTTTCTCTTAATGTCTGGTGTATATTGGCATGCATTATATCTCAATGACTTTGTCTGAACAAGTCATCAGTCTAACCGCGTGTTAGGTAGTGTTGACATCAAATTGACCATTTGTTTATGTCGTCATATTCTAAAATATTGTCATGGTAAAATATGTGTTCACAGACCGCCAGCGATACAGCCAATCTAATGGTCATGGAGGACTCACATCCTTCTCTCACGTCATGTGCTCAGACTGATGACGCTACTGTTGAAAACAACACTCCACAACTGGTAAATTCATGTCCATCACTTCAAAGTTAACTCTACAGTCTCTTACAGTCAGGCTTTGTGTATTGGTGTGTGTTTTTAAGTAGGTATGGGAGGAAGGAAGTCTATTGTGATGGTAATCTAATGTGAATCAATACAGCTAATTAGTTTAATATTTTGTACATAGAAAGTTAATGGTAGTGGTATATTTAGGACAGATTTTAACGTTCAGAGGGATTTTTTGTATTGTTAAATTTTCAGTCTATTCTAAACACTTACGAAGTCCCCACAGCACACCTGCAGCCAGTGTATTAATTTGGACACAACTGGTCCCCATGAGTAACTGTAACTTTGTGTGAATGGTCCCCACAAAGCCTGTATTATTTAGGAAGTGTGAGTGCAGACAGCTTGGCTGGACAGGATGGAATATTTTAATTAAAATTTGAAATTGTTTATCTTAATGTCTGGTGTATATTGGCATGCATTATATCTCAATGACTTTGTCTGAACAATTCATCAGTCTAATTGGGTGTTAGGTAGTGTTTACATCAAATTGACCATTTGTTTATGTCTTCATATTCTAAAATATTGTCATGGTAAAATATGTTCCCAGACTGCAGCCAACCTAATGGTCGTGGAGCACCCACATCCTTCTCTCACGTCATGTGCTCAGACGGATGACGCTACTTTTGAAAACAACGCTCCTCAACAGGTAAATTCATGTTTATCAGTTCAAAGGTAAAGTCTAGTCTCTCATAGTCATGCTTTGTATTTTCTTGTATGTGTTTTTAGCTGCTTGTTTTAAGAAGGAAGGAAGTTTATTGTGATCATAAACTAGTGTGAATCAGTACAGCCAAACGGTTTCATGCAATGCACATATTCTAATGAAATAATATGTTGTTAATACTGTTGCTTTAATTTACAGATTGTGAATGAGATTTTTGTACCAAGACTGAAACGCACTAAAAGTATCATAGTAAATCAAATAAAGTTGGTCATAATCTTTATCAACCACATAGAGATATTTAAAATTATAGCTGTGTTGTTTACTGCCATACTGTACTTTACTTATTGGGATTGTGTTTAGAGCTGCAATTACCAATGATTTTCATGAAGAATATTATCAACTGATAATCAATAAATCATTTGGTCTATGAAATACTAGGGAACAGTGAAAAATGCATGTCACTTTTTTAATTTAGGCC
>JAPMUY010003942.1:0-5000 GCA_026901105.3 Galaxias olidus
AGCCCATAATACTCAACATCCAGGTCACTTTATTGCAGCCCATAATGCTACTGCAAGTCCCGGTCACTTTATTGCAGCCCATAATGCTCTGCACTCCAGGTCCACATTAGTACAGCCCCATAATACTCTACATGTCCGGGTCACTTTATTACAGCCCATAATACTCTACACGTTATTACAGGCCATAATACTCTACATTATTTGCAGCACATAATACTCAACATCCAGGTCACATTACTAACTACAGACAATGGACAGCGCCTAAAACATTCAGACCTCTGTTCTGAGCTGGACTCCAGCACCATGGACAGCTCCTAACCCACCATTAATACACCTATTCTACAGGCTGGACTCCAGCACCATGGACAGCTCCTAACCCACCATTAATACACCTATTCTACAGGCTGGACTCCAGCACCATGGACAGCTCCTAACCCACCATTAATACACCTATTCCACAGGCTGGACTCCAGCACCATGGACAGCTCCTAACCCACCATTAATAAACCTATTCTACAGGCTGGGAGTGTAGTAACCTCTTTCTACCTGGGAGTGTAGTAACCACAGAGATAGAACACTTGAGGTGAAAACGCGTCATCACTTGTGGGCAAAAGGTTACGCCATCTGTCCTGGGTATAGTCTTGCCATGGAATGAATGAAGGTCTATGGACAGCAGCTATGGATTTTGCTTATATAGTGCCAAATCGCTCATCACCAACGACAAAATTAACAACAAATGATGGGATCATCTTCCATGCTTTAGTTTTGAGTACATAACAAGATCCATTTAGCAATCAAAACTAAAACTTTGAGTATATTGATGGTTTTATGTTGCAATGCTAGCTAGTTAGTTAGCAAATGCTAGTTGATTAGCCCAACTGACAAGCGTTCTATGTTACAAGCCGACATCAATGTTACTGTCCTTAAGACAACTGAGTTATTAACGCGACCTTGCTATTATTAATAAATATAAGTGCATATTATGTAAACATCGCTTTACTGAAAATAACTTTGCTGAATGTTATCATATTTACATATTACAACCAGCATGTGTGTTGTCGATGTTAGTATGAGACAAGTGCATTTTCTAGGGCAGCACCTAAACTTTGGAACTCTCTCCCTCCTCTAATTGTAATTCCAACTCGCTGTTAATCTTTCAAACCCACCTTAAAACATATCTTTTCACCCTATCATACCCTAGTTAACTCTGTTCAGAATCCAGTCCGTTTCTTTTACTGATACTATCCTTTTGCTTACATATAGTTAGAATTGTTGTTTGTCTGTTTTACTATTTCTGTCTAATTGTTTATTTTTGTCATGTTATCAGTGTTGATACTGTCAAGCGACTTTGGGTGATAGAAAAGCGCTATATAAAAAAATGAATTATTATTATTACAAGTTGTTCAAAAACAATGCTGTTCCAGACAGTCTGCTGTTCTACTCAACAATGTCAACAGTAGCTACATATGAACAATAACTAAAGTAATGTTAGTTCTGTTCTAATTTTGTTTCGCTGTTGTCTACTGTTGCTTGCACTGTTGCTCACATGCTCCGCATGGTCCGCACCTACTCAGGCTTACTCTGTCATAACCCTGGCACCTACTCAGGCTTACTCTGTCATAACCCTGGCACCTACTCAGGCTTACTCTGTCATAACCCTGGCACCTACTCAGGCTTACTCTGTCATAACCCTGGCACCTACTCAGGCTTACTCTGTCATAACCCTGGCACCTACTCAGGCTTACTTTGTCATGCAACATTGCAGTTTAAAACTATAAATGTTTATAAATAAATGTTTGTTTCATAATGTATGTAGTTATTTATAATTTTTCACTATAGAACACTATAGATGAAATATAGTTAGGCCCTAAAAATTATTTCTCATATTTGATTCTCATTAACATAACAGTGAGTCAATGTAATATATTTATGCTTTTTTATTATAAGTGATTTTCGTTAATGTATTACCTTTTATAATATTGTATATCCTGGTTGTTAGATACTTCTGTCTTTACCAATGAAATTATTCATATTAGCAAAGCAAAAATCATAGTTTGTTGTTTTGCAAGCTGTTTAAAATAAAATATATACCAATATCAAACTGACATTTAACACATATTGACAGCTACAGAGGTCGTATACATGCTACAATAATAAAAAAATATAGTTTGATGTTTACATATACTTAAATATAGCTTTTATTGCAAGAACCTGCCTTGTTCCCCATTGACTCCCATTATAACCGGTTTAGAGGTGTCACGGCACCCAGGAGCGGAACAGGCTCAAACGCAGACTGAACACAAAGCTACAGAACAAAAGGCTACTAAAAGAAACACTGAGACAACTCTCTCAAAGGAAATCGCTCCAATAGGAGACTTAAAGATTTAATGGACCAAAACACAGTATACATGCCACTGCAAAAACAATGAACCAACACAGGACTAAGGTGGGGAGGAACTTAAATAGCAGACAAAACAGGTGCAAACAATAATCATTAAGGGCCACCCAAGTGAGACTAATAAACAGTGAGAAGGCACGTGGAAACATGCAGGGAGCTGTCCACTGGCCGGTGCTGAAACTAGGACGATCCCTGGCAGCCCTGACAGGACCCCCTCCCCGAGGAGCGGCTCCGGACGCGATCCCCAGGTGGCCCAGATCTGCGAAGCAGAAAATCGGAAATCAAGGATTTATCCAGGATCTGGGCCGCCGGTTCCCAGGAGCGTTCTTCAGGCCCGTATCCCTCCCAATCCACCAGATACTGCCGGCGACCTCGGACCAGGCGGGAGTCCAGGATGCGCCGCACGGTGTAGGCAGGACGCCCGTCAATTACGCGGGGCGCAGGCACAGGATCTGGAGGGAGACACAAAGGGCTCACGAAGACAGGCCTCAGGCATGAGACGTGGAACACTGGGTGGATCCTGAGTGAGCTGGGAAGCCTCAGCCTGACGGCCACCCGGTTGATCCTCTTCTCAATGGAGTAGGGCCCGATTTACCGCTGGTTCAGCTTTGCCGTACCCCCTCGGAGATGCAGGTCCTTGGTGGCCAGCCACACCCGCTGTCCCACTCGATAAGAAGGACCCGCTCTGCGCCGGCGGTTAGCCTGCCTCTCTGTTGCCTGCCCGGAGCGCAAGAGGGCGAGACGAGCCCTCCTCCAAGCGCGCCGACATCTCCCGACAAACGCCTCGCAGAGGGAACCCCCACCTCCTCTTCGTCGTCGGGAAACAGCGGAGCAGGGCACCCGTATTGGCACTCAAACGGAGACATGCCCAGGCCCGCGTGCCGGAGGGTGTTGTGGGTATACTCAGCCCTCAGCAGCTGCTGGCTCCAGGTGGAGGGGTTTTTAGAAGCCAGACAGCGGAGGCTGGTCTCCAGGTCCTGGTTGACCCTCTCCGTCTGCCCGTTGGTATGTTGATGGTAACCGGAGGACAGACTCACCGTAGAGCCGAGCAGACGGCAGAAGGCCTTCCAGAACCTGGATGTGAACCGAGGCCCTCGGTCACTGACCACGTCCGTTGGAAGACCATGAAGCCGGAAGACGTGGGTGAGAACCAGGCGAGCTGTGTCTAAAGCAGAGGGAAGCTTGGGGAGAGGCACAAAGTGGGCTGCCTTAGAGAAGCGGTCAACAACCACAAGAATAACAGTATGTCCTTGAGACACAGGCAGACCGGTGATGAAATCCAGGGAGACGTGAGACCAGGGTCTACGGGGGATGGGCAGAGGCAAAAGCAGTCCTACTTGTTTGTTGGTGGGGCGTTTGTTGCAGGCACAGACAGCGCAGGCCGCCAGATACTCCTCCACGCTCCGTCGGATGTTGGGCCACCAGAAATGGCGTTGAAGGAAGTCCAAAGTTCTGTTCCGGCCCGGGTGACAGGTCAGACGAGAGGCATGGCCCCAGGTGAGTACCTTAGAACGCAGGTGAGGTGGCACATACAGCTTACCCGGTGGGCCCCCTGGAGGCACCTGGATGTTCCGGGTGGCTAGTCGGACCTCCTCCAGCACACCCCACTCGACGGCTGCCACAATCCTGGTGGGAGGCACGATGACGTCGCTGGTCGGAGAGGACTCCACAGGGGCCGGGAGACGGGACAGGGCATCGGGTTTCCCATTCTTTGAACCTGGTCGGAAAGTGATTAACAAATCAAAACGGTCAAAGAAGAGAGCCCAGCGGGCCTGTCTCGCATTCAGTCGTTTGGAGGACCGAATGAACTCGAGGTTCTTGTGGTCTGTCCAGACGACGACCGGATGACTTGCCCCCTCGAGCCAGTGTCTCCACTCCTCTAAGGCCAATTTGACCGCTGGCAACTCCCTGTCCCCAATGCTGTAGTTACGCTCTGCCGGAGTGAGGCGACGGGAGAAGAAAGCACAGGGATGGAGTTTGTCCTTAGGGGAGCTACGTTGCGACAGAACCGCCCCTGCCCCTACCTCAGAAGCGTCCACCTCCACCACAAATGGTAAGTCAGGGTCCGGGAGACGCAACACAGGCGCAGTGGAGAAACGGTGCTTGAGTTCCTCGAAGGCACCTCGGGCAGCAGCCGACAGGGTGAACCGTAGAGAGGTCTTCCGCGTGAGCTCTGTAAGGGGCCGGGCCAGCGAGCCAAAGTCCCGAATAAAACGGCGATAAAAGTTGGCAAACCCCAGGAATCGTTATACCTCCTTGACCGACGTTGGCGCCGGCCACTCCTGGATGGCACGAACCTTGGACTCGTCCATGGCGAGGCTCCCCTTGGAGACGATGTAGCCCAGGAACGACACCCGGTGGGCGTGGAAGGTGCATTTCTCCGGCTTGACATAGAGACAGTTCTGTAGCAAACACTGGAGCACGAGGCGGACATGTTGAACATGATCAGCCTCTGTCGTGGAGAAGATCAGAATGTCATCCAGGTAAACATGGACGAATAGATCCAGGAATTCCCTGAGCACATGATTGATGAGCGCCTGGAAGACAGCTGGAGCGTTGGTAAGGCCAAAGGGCATCACCAGATACTCGTAGTGCCCGTTGG
>JAPMUY010003942.1:10000-28312 GCA_026901105.3 Galaxias olidus
AGGCAGGCAGGCAGACAGACAAGCAGGCAGTCAGGCAGACAGACAGACAGACAAGCAGATAAGCAGGCAGGCAGACAGACAAACTAGCAGACAGACACAGACAGACAAGCAGGCAGCCAGACAGACAGACAGACAGACTAGCAGGCAGGCAGACAGACAGACAGACAGGCAGACAGACAGACAGACTAGCAGGCAGGTAGGCATCAGACAGACAGACAGACAGACAGACTAGCAGGCAGGCTGACAGACAGGCAGGCAGGCAGACAGGCAGGCAGGTAGGCAGACAGACTGATAAGCAGACAGCCAGACAGACAGACAGGCAGGCAGGCACGCAGGCAGGCACGCAGGCAGACAGACTGATAAGCAGACACAGACAGCCAGACAGACAGGCAGGCAGGGAGACATGCACCTTGTCAGTGGATCCTTCTCTTAGGGTTAGGGTTAGATAAGCAGGTAGGCAGATAGACTGATAAGCAGACATGCACCTTGTCAGTGGATCCTTCTCTGAGGGTGGACACCAGTCCGTTCAGGCAGACAGACAGGCAGGCAGACAGACTGATATAGATAGACTGATACTGATAGACATGCACCTTGTCAGTGGATCCTTCTCTGAGGGTGGACACCAGTCCGTTCAGGCAGACAGACAGGCAGGCAGACAGACTGATATGGACAGACTGATACTGATAGACATGCACCTTGTCAGTGGATCCTTCTCTGAGGGTGGACACCAGTCCATTCAGCCTTTGGATTTCTCCATCCTTGATTTTGATGACTCTCATGAGCTCCATTTCATGTTGTCGTAGAAGCGTCTCCCTGACGACCTGCAGTTCCTTCTGTCTCTCCTCATGCAGCTTGGCCTTCAGCTCCGTCACGGCAACCGTTCCCCGGTGATGCTCCTGCCTCACTTCCTGGCTCTTCTCCCGCTCCAGACGGCTGACCTGCCAACACAGGGGCCACCTTTAACCCCTGACCCCTGACAATACACCTATACAGGGGCCACCTTTAACCCCTGACCCCTGACACTCTGCCTATACAGGGGCCACCTTTAACCCATGACCCCTGACAATACACCTATACAGGGGCCACCTTTAACACCTGACCCCTGACACTCCGCCTATACAGGGGCCACCGTTAACCCCTGACCCCTGACACTCCGCCTATACAGGGGCCACCTTTAACCCCTGACCCCTCACACTATGCCTGTGCAGGGGCCACCTTTAACCCCTGACCTCAGACACTATGCGTATGTGTTTCACCCCTGACAACTAATTCAATAGCTTCTTGAATGCACATGTGCTAATTGTTTACGAGATGAGCCATTTAAGAGACCGACAATTAGCTAGTCGGTTTGTTATTCTTTGTTTCATGTTTAATCAGAGAGCCAGCCTACATTTTTATTTTTAAATCTTTATTTAAATATGGCAACAAGATACATTTTATGATTTATTTATTTTATTTATACAGTGGTAACCGACTGAGAACAGGTTTTATTTCCAGCAGTGCCTACCCTAACCCATCCCTATCAGCCAATCACTGTGGGCATAGTAGGTCAGCTGGTTAGGGTTAGAACGAAAATCACTTAAACATTAAGACCTCTATTGTACAGTGCCTACCCTAACCCATCCCTATCAGCCAATCACTGTGGGCATAGTAGGTCAGCTGGTTAGGGTTAGAACGAAAATCACTTAAACATTAAGACCTCTATTGTACAGTGCCTACCTTAACCCATCCCTATCAGCCACCCATAATACTCAACATCCTGTGGTCATTGTACTAACTGGTTCATGACAATGGACGTCATTTAAAACATTCAACCCTATTCACTCCAGTATAAGCCTACCCTAACCCTTTCACCTAGGCTCCAGCCAATCACTGTGGGCATTGTAGGTCAGCTGGTTAATGAAACATGACGTCATTCACAGCAACGAGCCCAACCCTTTCACTCCAGTATAAGGCTCCAGTATACCTCAACCCCACCCTTTCACTTAGCTTAAAGGCTCCAGTATACTTCAAGTGAAAGCGAAATAGTTTGCTTTTGCCTGGAACTGCGCAGCCCATTTTTTCTAGCTTTGCGAACGCGACAAAAGCAAACAGCAGCGAACATCCTATGTGATTGGTCCAAGTATATGGTGGGTGGTAGCCTGCTCTGACGTAAGCTTTGGATGGTTGCATTTGGTTTCCGGGTGCAGCGTTTACTGTTCGTTTGGGTCACAGCAGCACTTACTTCGAAACAATTGGAATTTTATGAATACTTTTGAAAGCAGCTTAACTGAAGAAGTTAAAATATGAACACTTTTAAAACTCGTAACCACTCGTAATGTTTTGTTGCAATACGTAGCATTTGGTTCCCCCTTATGGGGTCATGATTGTGGCAAAACTATTTGCAAATGCGAGTGGAGAGTTGTGTATCTGTATCTCAATCCGTGCGTGCATAATCAGATTGACAAATGTGTACTGAGACTTGTGAATGTGTACAGGGATCTGCAAATGTGTATTCTGAATCTGTGCGTGCGTAATCAGGTTTATAAGTGTGTATAAAAAATATCCGTCTGTATTCAGATTTGCAAGTGTATTGAGAGTTGTA
This sequence comes from Galaxias olidus, assembly GCA_026901105.3. Taxonomy (NCBI): domain Eukaryota; kingdom Metazoa; phylum Chordata; class Actinopteri; order Galaxiiformes; family Galaxiidae; genus Galaxias; species Galaxias olidus. Next base: position 12,585 of record JAPMUY010003942.1, read on the forward strand.
TATGTGTAGACAAATCTGTGAATGCGTGCATGGATCTGTAAATGTGTAGACAAATCTGTAAATACGTACATGGATATTAATGGCTAAAAGTCTAAGTATTTTTGCTGCAAGAGCTGAAAATACAGACAAGCATAAGTTACAACTCACGCGGGCCTCTCAATTTGATGTGTTTTTACACGTGACACTTCTGGCGTGGCAGAGATCTGTGCGTGTGTGGCGATTCGTCTGTGTGTCGAGGTTTGTCTGTGTGTCTCAGTAGAAATTTCTGACTCCCAAGGTAAACTTCTTTCAAGAAACTAAAAGGTTATTGCAGCCCTATGTTTTCTGTGTTTCGACCGCTGGAACGTTTCCCAGAAGAATAGGCAAATTAGTCTGCTGACGCTACGCCATACAAACCGCTGTCATTATTTGTGTGACACTGCAACAATGTAAAGGTCTATCTATGGTGAGGTCTGCTCTGTTAGGTTTAGATGTTACAGTGTAAAGGTCTATCTATGGTGAGGTCTGCTCTGTTAGGTTTGGATATTACAGTGTAAAGGTCTATCTATGGTGAGGTCTGCTCTGTTAGGTTTAGATATTACAGTGTAAAGGTCTATCTATGGTGAGGTCTGCTGTTAGGTTTGGATATTATAGTGTAAAGGTCTATCTATGGTGAGGTCTGCTCTGTTAGGTTTAGATGTTACAGTGTAAAGGTCTATCTATGGTGAGGTCTGCTCTGTTAGGTTTAGATATTACAGTGTAAAGGTCTATCTATGGTGAGGTCTGCTCTGTTAGGTTTAGATATTACAGTGTAAAGGTCTATCTATGGTGAGGTCTGCTCTGTTAGGTTTAGATATTACAGTGTAAAGGTCTATCTATGGTGAGGTCTGCTCTGTTAGGTTTAGATATTACAGTGTAAAGGTCTATCTATGGTGAGGTCTGCTGTTAGGTTTGGATATTATAGTGTAAAGGTCTATCTATGGTGAGGTCTGCTCTGTTAGGTTTAGATATTACAGTGTAAAGGTCTATCTATGGTGAGGTCTGCTCTGTTAGGTTTAGATATTACAGTGTAAAGGTCTATCTATGGTGAGGTCTGCTCTGTTAGGTTTGGATGTTACAGTGTAAAGGTCTATCTATGGTGAGGTCTGCTCTGTTAGGTTTAGATATTACAGTGTAAAGGTCTATCTATGGTGAGGTCTGCTCTGTCTAAATGTAATTACCATATTTAGAAACCTTTCAGTTCCTGCTATTTAGTCCACGGAACGTAATTTAGAACCGGTTCCTGCGGTCAGAACACAGAGTGCCGGGAAAGGGTAAGAGTTAGTCTCAGCAGCTAAAGTGTGAATAGACTTCAAGAGGAAACTCTTAGCTAGGAACGTTTAATGCCATTTAGGGGTGCTCTTACTGATAGGATGCTTTGTGAATACAAGCTCAGATGTAGAACAGGGACAGAATATCACTTAATAACTGTATAGTAATAACTATATCTCCTAATAACTATATAGTAATAACTGTATATCTCCTAATGACTATATAGTAATAACTGTATATCTCAATAACTATATAGTAATAACTGTATATCTTAACTATATATGGTAATAACTATATCTCCTAAAAACTATATAGTAATAACTATATATCGTAATAACAATATAGTAATAACTATATATCTTAATAACTACAGTATATATAGTAATAACTATATCTCCTAATAACTATATATCTTAACAACTTTATATAGTAATAACTATGTCTCCTAATAACTATATAGTAATAACTGTGTATCTTAATAACTATATAGTAATAACTATATATCTTAATAACTACAGTATACATAGTAATAACTCTATCTCGTAATAACTATATATATTAATAACTGTATCTCCAAATAACTGTATCTCTAACTAACTATATATAGTAATAACTACATATAGTAATTACTATATATGTTAATAACTACTATGTCTTAGTAACTTTACATAGTAATAGCTATATCTCTTAACTATATATAGTAATTACTATATATGTTAATAACTAATATGTCTTAGTAACTTTCTATAGTAATAGCTATATCTCTTAACTATATATAGTAATTACTATATATATGTTAATAACTACTATGTCTTAGTAACTTTATATAGTAATAGTTATATCTCTTAACTATATATAGTAATTACTATATATGTTAATAACTACTATGTCTTAGTAACTTTATATAGTAATAGTTATATCTCTTAACTATATATAGTAATTACTATATATAGTAATTACTATATATGTTAATAACTACTATGTCTTAGTAACTTTATATAGTAATAGTTATATCTCTTAACTATATATAGTAATTACTATATATGTTAATAACTACTATGTCTTGGTAACTTTCTATAGTAATAGTTATATCTCTTAACTATATATAGTAATTACTATATATGTTAATAACTACTATGTCTTAGTAACTTTCTATAGTAATAGTTATATCTCTTAACTATATATAGTAATTACTATATATATTAATAACTACTATGTCTTAGTAACTTTCTATAGTAATAGCTATATCTCTTAACTATATATAGTAATAACTACATATAGTAATTATATATGTTAATAACTACTATGTCTTAGTAACTTTATATAGTAATAGTTATATCTCTTAACTATATATAGTAATAACTACATATAGTAATTACTATATATGTTAATAACTACTATGTCTTAGTAACTTTATATAGTAATAGTTATATCTCTTAACTATATATAGTAATTACTATATATGTTAATAACTACTATGTCTTAGTAACTTTATATAGTAATAGTTATATACTATATATAGTAATTACTATATATGTTAATAACTACTATGTCTTAGTTAACTTTCTATAGTAAATATATATGTTTAACTATATATTAGTAATTATATATATAGTTTATCTCATAACTATATATAGTAATTACTATATATGTCTAGTAACTATATATAGTTATATTACTATATATAGTAATTACTATATATGTTAATAACTACTATGTCTTAGTAACTTTCTATAGTAATAGTTATCTCTTCTATATATAGTATATAGTTATACTACTCTTTAACTTTATATATATAGTTATATCTCTTAACTATAATTACTATATATGTTAATAACTACTATGTCTTGGTCTTAATCTCTTAACTATATATAGTCTATATATGTTAATAACTCTTAGTAACTTTCTATAGTAACAATTATATATAGTAATTACTATATATGTTAATACTACTATGTCTTAGTAACTTTATATAGTAATAGTTATATCTCATAACTATATATAGTAATTACTATATTTCTTAATAAGTATATCTACTAACTACTATATATCTTAATAATTATATCTAGTAATAATATATCTCTTAATAACTAATAACTGTATCTCTTATAACTATAGTTATAACTCCAGTATTACACGAGAGGAATTTTAGAACTAGAGGAACAAGCTACATGTGTGTGTGTGTGTGTGTGTGTGTGTGTGTGTGTGTGTGTGTGTGTGTGTGTGTGTGTGTGTATTGAAACAACAAGCTACATGCTGTGTGTGTGTGTGTGTGTGTGTGTGTGTACGTATTGAATACAACAAGCTACATGGTGTGTGTGTGTGTGTGTGTGTGTGTGTGTGTGTGTGTGTGTGTGTGTGTGTGTGTGTGTGTGTGTGTTTTGTGTGTGTGCGTGTGTGTGTGTGTGTGTGTGTGTGTGTGTGTGTGTGTGTGTATTGTGTGTGTGCGTGTGTGTGTGTGTGTGTGTGTAATGAAAACAACAAGATACATGGTGTGTGTGTGTGTGTGTGTGTGTGTGTGTGTGTGTGTTTGTGTGTGTATTGAAAAAAAAAGCTACAGTGTGTGTGTGTGTGTGCGTTGAATACAACAAGCTACATGGTGTGTGTGTGTGTGTGTGTGTGTGTGTGTGTGTTTATTGAATACAACATGGTGTGTGTGTGTGTGTGTGTGTGTGTGTGTGTGTGTGTGTGATAACAACAAGCTACATGGTGTGTGTGTGTGTGTGTGTGTGTGTGTGTGTGTGTGTGTGTGTGTGTGTGTGTGTGTGTGTGAGTGTGTGTGTGTGTGTGTGTGTGTACTGATAACAACAAGCTACATGGTGTGTGTGTGTGTGTGTGTGTGTGTGTGTGTGTGTGTGTGTGTGTGTGTATGTGTGTATTGATAGCATATGGACATGCATTGCAGTCAAACTTTACTTTCATTATTTAATTACAGGTGATCACAATGATAAGTGTGAACAAACTAACATCCTGGTTTCTTAATAGTTGGATACTTGCCTTGTTCTTTTCTAGTTGCAGTTCGATCTGGATGTCAGTCAGTTTGGCCCGCAGCTCCTCATTGGCTGCTTGTAAGGTTGCCATGGCGTCAGGACGGTCCCCTCTGCCCCGCCCTGACCCCGCCCTCTTTGACATCTCTCCTCCTCCTCCTGAACACTTCCGCTGTCTGTCTGGAGGTCTGCTACATCCCCTCGACTCCTGCACACACACACACACACACACACACACACACACACACACACACACACACACACACACACAGCCTGAACAAGCTTAACCCCAAACAGAGGGTTCAGGTCACTTTGGCTGTTTTATTCCCATGTTCTTTATAACATTGGACTTTGTGTTAATGTGGCTTTAATCACTCAAACACAAAGTTAGTGATGTCCCCCTGTGCTCACTTTTATGCCAGCATGGAACTAAATCCAGAACAGATTGAACCTCTGTTAACTAACCCTAACTAAACCCAGAACAGACTAGACCTCTGTTAACTAACCCTAACTAAACCCAGAACAGACTGGACCTCTGTTAACTAACCCTGACTAAACCCAGAACAGACTGGACCTCTGTTAACTAACCCTAACCCCAGGACAGACTGGACCTCTGTTAACTAACCCTAACTAAACCCAGAACAGACTGGACCTCTGTTAACTAACCCTAACTAAACCAGGACAGACTGGACCTCCTGTTAACTAACTCTAAACCCAGAACACACTGAGCCTCTCTTCAGACAGGAACTGAATGATGGCATGCAGTAAGTCTTCCGGCTAACATAAGGCTACTGGTCCCACATACTAACACCCAGCATTGAATACATCAGTTAGTCTTCAGGCTAGAATAAGGCTACTGGTCCCACATACTAACACCCAGCACTAAATGCATCAGTTGGTCTTCAGGCTAGCATAAGGCTACTAGTCCCACATACCAACACCCAGCACTGAATCCATCATGACCAGCGAGCTGGCAGGCCAGCATAGATTCACACACACATACAAACACACACACACAGGGCTGTGCAGCACCACAGACAGACAGACAGACAGACCGACCGACCTTCCAGGCAGCAGCAGCAGCTGGGTGTCTGTGTTAGCAGCGGAGGGGTGACATCATGCAGGCAGGCTAAGCTATAACGTTAGGCTCTGCAGCAGCTATCTGACTATCCCTGCTAGCATCAAACAACGTCACATCCTCTCCCCCCTCCCTTCTCTCCTCACTACACTCTCTCTCTACCACTCCTCCTCTCCCCCCTCCCTTCTCTCCTCGCTACGCTCTCTCTCTACCACTCCTCCTCTCCCCCCTCCCTTCTCTCCTCGCTAGGCTCTCTCTCTACCACTCCTCCTCTCCCCCCTCCCTTCTCTCCTCTCAGCAAAGGAATGATGATGTGGCTGCACGTCACAGGAGACCGAGGGAGAAGAGGGGCAGAGAGAAGAGGAAGAGCAGAGGAGCAGAGAGAAGAGAGAGAGGAGGAGCAGAGAAGATGAATAGCGAGAGAGGAGGAGAGAGGAGAGGAGGAGCAGAGGAGAGGAGAGGAGCAGAGGAGCAGAGGAGCAGAGAGGAGAGGAGGAGAGGAATAGAGAGGAGAGGAATAGAGAGGAGAGGAGCAGAGAGGAGAGGAGGCAAAAGGAGAGGAGGAGGAGAGGAGAGGAGAGGAATAGAGGAACAGAGAGGAGCGGAGCAGAGAGGAGAAGAGCAGAGAGGAGAGAGGAGCAGAGGAGAGAAGAGGAATAGAGGAGCAGAAAGGAGAGGAGAAGAGGAGAGGAATAGAGGAGAGGAGCAGAGAGGAGAGGAGGAGCAGAGTAGAGGAGCAGAATAAAGGAGCAGAGAGGAGAGGAATAGGGGAGCAGAGGAGCAGAGAGAAAGGAGCAGAAAGGAGAGGATTAGAGAGAAAAGGTGCAGAGAGAAGAGGAGCAGAGAGAAGAGGAGCAGATAGAGGAGCAGATAGAGGAGCAGAGAGAAGAGGAGCAGATAGAGGTGCAGATAGAGGAGGAGCAGATAGAGGGGGAGCAGATAGAGGGGGAGCAGATAGAGGAGGAGCAGATAGAGGCGGAGCAGATAGACGAGCAGAGAGAAGAGGAGCAGAGAGAAGAGGAGCAGATAGAGGAGGAGCAGATAGAGGAGGAGCAGATAGAGGTGCAGAGAGAGGAGGAGCCGAGAGAAGAGGAGCAGAGAGAAGAGGAGCAGATAGAGGGGCAGATAGAGGCGGAGCAGACAGAGGAGGAGCAGACAGAGGAGGAGCAGATAGAGGCGGAGCAGATAGACGAGCAGAGAGAAGAGGAGCAGAGAGAAGAGGAGCAAATAGAGGAGGAGCAGATAGAGGAGGAGCAGATAGAGGTGCAGAGAGAGGAGGAGCAAATAGAGGAGGAGCAGAGGAGAGCCGTGCTGTGATTGTACCATGTACGCCCAATCCTGCAGTCACAAGAAACAAAGTCAGCAGAAAAAACGAGAGAGAGAGAGAGAGAGAGAGAGAGAGAGAGAGAGAGAGAGAGAGAGAGAGAGAGAGAGAGAGAGAGAGAGAGAGAAAGAGAGAGAGAGACAGACAGGCAGACAGAGCAGACAGGCGGGAGCGAGAGAGAGAGAGAGAGACAGAGAGAGAGAGGGGGAGAGAGAGAGAGATAGATAGATAGATAGATAGAGAGAGAGAGAGAGAGAGAGAGAGAGAGAGAGAGAGAGAGAAAGAGAGAGAGCGAGAGAGGGAGAGACAGAGAGAGATATATAGATAGATAGATAGATAGATAGATAGATAGATGATAGATGAGAGAGAGAGAGAGAGAGAGAGAGAGAGAGAGAGAGAGAGAGAGAGAGAGAGAGAGAGAGAGAGAGAGAGATGAGATAAAAAGCGAGTCTCTATAAGGGGGAGTCCCCGTTCATTGATGAGGCTCTGGCTCCCCCTCTGGCAGTGACATGTCATTACACAGCATGTTCACACACACAGGAGGGGTGTGGCCTCGCTCTCCTCAATCAGGGCTGCTGTTGCTAGGGCATTGCCAGGATCCAAAAGGCTGGAATTACAATAGCAGTGGTACATAGTACATAGTAGTTAGACTGTCAACATACTGAAGCGTGCATCAGGGGGTTTATCCAGGTCTGTCTGCAGCAATATGGTGGATTAATCAGGACAAAATGAATGTCAAGCTAATTATTTAAACACTTAAAAGTATATTTGTAATTATAATACCTTCATTTATATCGCACTTTTCTTAACAATGTTCCATGTTGTAACCCGGGTCATATAATGGGTCACTGGCCACACATTACATTATCTAGCACAGAGAACCTCACAAACATACTGCAGTTTCCTGACTGACAATCCTCCCAACCAATCAGGAGGCCTGACAGGCCACAGTTAGCCAATCAGCCGTCGAGAAATAAACTGCATTATGTGATGTTGGTTCCTCTAAAAGAAGATGTAGTGTGTTGTCACTTGTCACTTGTCATGGTTATTTTTCACTCTTTCACAGAGAATAACCATTTCATCAAAGGGATGGAAACAGGCCAAAAGTACCATTCAGGAGTACAGAGAGCAGGTCTGTACACAGAGAAATGACTACAGTCAGTTCAGTCTAACAACAGTGAGTTCTGATTTGTTGACATGGTTGAAACGTGTTTATCGGTCTATCATTCCATTGTTCAAGGGGGAACACGTGTTACCTCCCAGTATTGAAAAGACATGTCTGTATACCAGAACAAGAATGCATCTCTACGAAGTTACACTGGCCTGCAGTGTATCAGAAAAACACATGCTGTCTATGAAGTTACACTGGCCTTCAGTGTATCAGAAAGGCACATGCTGTTTATGAAGTTACACTGGCCTTCAGTGTATCAGAAAGGCACATGCTGTTTATGAAGTTACACTGGCCTTCAGTGTATCAGAAAGGCACATGCTGTTTATGAAGTTAGACTGGCCTTCAGTGTATCAGAAAGGCACATGCTGTTTATGAAGTTACACTGGCCTTCAGTGTATCAGAAAGGCACATGCTGTCTATGAAGTTACACTGGCCTTCAGTGTATCAGAAAGGCACATGCTGTTTATGAAGTTACACTGGCCTTCAGTGTATCAGAAAGGCACATGCTGTCTATGATGTTACACTGGCCTTCAGTGTATCAGAAAGGCACATGCTATCTATGATGGTTGTCTAGGCTCTAGCGTCGAACACAGTGTTATGAACAGTGTGAGTTTACTGTGAGAAGATAGACCGAGCTGTGGCAAGGAATACATTGGATCCTAGGCCTGGGTTTCGGCCGCACCAAAGTGAAAAAATGAAAATATTAGCTTAGCCATTGTCACTACAGTCTGTTGTTAGACAACGTCTTCTGGGAAGAGAAGAGGGGGTGGGCAGAGCGCTGACAATGATCATCTTTGTCAGAATATGGGGTTGAGTTGGGGTTAGGGGTTAGGGGTTAGAGTTAGGGTTAGGGTTAGAAGGATAGGGCTGACAACGATCATCCTCATTAGAATATGGGGTAGGGTTGGGGTTAGGGGTTAGAGTTGGGGTCAGGGGAGAGGGTTAGGGTTAGGGTTAGAAGGATAGGGCTGACAACGATCATCCTCATTAGAATATGGGGTAGGGTTGGGGTTAGGGGTTAGAGTTAGGGTCAGGGGAGAGGGTGAGGGTTAGAGGAGAGGACTGACAATGATCATCCTCGCTAGAATGTGGGGTTAGGGGTTAGGGTTAGGGTTAGGGGAGAGGGTTAGGGTCAGGGGAGAGGGTTAGGGTTAGTGGTTAGAGTTACGGTGAGGGTTAGAGTTAGGGTCAGGGGAGAGGGTTAGGGTCTGAATCTGTTGATCAGACTATAATTACAATTATGTATTTCGTTAAGTGAATGTGTTGCTCAGACTATAATTACAATTATGTATTTCGTTAAGTGAATATGTTAAACAGACTATAATTACAATTATGTGTTTCGTTAGTGAATGTGATGTTTAGATATATTGTAATGGTGCATGCCTCATGCTTTCAGCTGCAACCCTGGCAGTGTTAAACGTGGTTAGGGTTAGGGTTAGGGTTTGGTTTATAGTTAGGGTTAGGGTTAGGGTTAGGTTTGGGCTTGGTTTATGGTTAGGGTTAGGGTTAGGGTTTGGTTTAGTGTTAGGGTTAGGGTTAGGGTTACTAACCCTAGGTCTGTTTCGTTAGTGAATGTGTTGTTTAGATGTATTGCAATAGTGCGTGCCAAGGACTTTTTAACCGTGTGTGTGTCTGTATTTATTACTATATATTTTAACTTTGCATAAGGCAACATTGCACATGGCATTTACTTTTTTATAATTGTATTGCTCTTGTACATAATAGATAATATATTTTCAATGTTATCTTATTTCATTCTTTACTCTTATTTTGTACATTTAAGCACGGGATCTTCTAAGAGTGATGCAATTTTCTAAGGGAATTGATTGGTCAGTAGTCTGTGCTTTTATACGTTTTGATCTGTTATCTCAAACATAACCTGCTCCGGAGCAGGCTAGGTGTGCAGCATGAGTTACCATGGCGATTTGCCTGGGTAAAAGTGTACCCACTGTGGTAGTACTGATAACCTGTGTTAAACCTGAAGCTAAGTCCTGCTTTGTGGTACGGGTTAGGGTTAGGGTTAGGGGTTAGGGTTAGGGTTAGGGGTTAGGGGTTAGGGTTAGGGTTAGGGTTAGGGTTAGGGTAGGGTTAGGGTTAGGGTTAGGGTTAGGGGTAGGGTTAGGGTTAGGGTTAGGGTCAGTCTGGGTAAAAGTATAACCTCTGTGGTAGTACTGATAACTTGTGTTAAACCTGAAGCTAAGTCCTGCTTTGTGGGAAGGGCCTCATACCTTGGCATGCTGTTGTCACAACAACACTGATAGGTTGTTTGTCCTCGGCCAGGCAGTGTCCATCTTGATTGTCTTTGTTTTGGTGTTGTCTGAAGCTTAGAGCCAGACACAGAAAGCCCACCGCAGCTGTCACCAGCAACAGAACAACCACAGCTCCCTCCACACCGACCTCCATTCAAACCACTGCGCCTCTTTCACCCCCTCTCTCCTCCGCTGCTCCTCGTTCACCCCCCTCTCTCCTCCACTGCTCCCTCGTTCACCCCTCTCTCTCCTCCGCTGCTCCTCGTTCACCCTCTCTCCTCCACTGCTCCCTCGTTCACCCCTCTCTCCTCCGCTGCCCTCGTTCACCCCCTCTCTCCTCCGCTGCTCCTCGTTCACCCCCTCTCTCTCTCCACTGCTCCTCGTTCACCTCTCTCTCCCTCCACTGCTCCTCTTTCACCCTCTCTCTCCTCCACTGCTCCCCTCTTTCACCCCCTCTCTCCCCCTCCCTGGAGGAGATGGGAAGGGGTGAGGGGGAGGCAGGGGAGAGATGGTAAGGGGTGAGGGGGAGAGAGAGGAGAGATGGGAAGGGGGGGAGGGGGGAGGCAGGGGAGAGATGGTAAGGGGTGAGGGGAGAGAGAGGAGAGATGGGGAAGGGGTGAGGGGGGAGAGAGAGAGAGATGGGAAGGGGTAGGGGGAAGAGAGGGAGAGATGGTAAGGGGGTGAGGGGAGAGAGGGGAGAGATGGGAAGGGGTGAGGGGAGAGATGGGAAGGGGTGAGGGGGAGAGAGGGGGAGAGATGGTAAGGGGTGAGGGGAGAGATGCGAAGGGGTGAGTGGAGAGAGGGGAGATGTGGGAAGGGGGTGAGGGGGAGAGAGAGGGGAGAGATGGGAAGGGGTGAGGGGAGAGATGCGAAGGGGTGAGTGGGGAGAGAGGGGAGATATGGGAAGGGGTGAGGGGGGAGAGAGGGGAGAGATGGTAAGGGGAGAGAGGGGAGATATGGGAAGGGGTGAGGGGGGAGAGAGGGGAGAGATGGTAAGGGGTGAGAGGTGAGAGAGAGGAGAGATGGGAAGGGGGGAGGGGGGAGGCAGGGGAGAGATGGGAAGGGGTGAGGGGAGAGATGCGAAGGGGTGAGAGGGGAGAGAGGGGAGATATGGGAAGGGGTGAGGGGGGAGAAAGGGGAGAGATGGTAAGGGGTGAGGGGGGGAGAGAGGGAGAGATGGTAGGGGTGAGGGGGAGAGATGCGAAGGGGTGAGAGGGGAGAGAGGGAGATATGGGAAGGGGGTGAGGGGGAGAGAGGCGAGAGATGGGAAGGGGTGAGAGGGAGAGAGATGCGAAAGGGTGAGAGGGGAGAGAGAGGGGAGATATGGGAAGGGGGTGAGGGGGAGAGAGGGGAGAGATGGTAAGGGGTGAGGGGGGAGAGAGGGGAGAGATGGTAAGGGGTGAGAGGAGAGATGGTAAGGGGTGAGGGGGGAGAGAGGGGGAGAGATGGTAAGGGGTGAGGGGGAGAGAGGGGAGAGATGGGTAAGGGGTGAGGGGTGAGAGAGGGAGAGATAGTAAGGGGGTAGAAAGGGGAGAGATGGGAAGGGGTGAGGGGGGAGAGAGGGGAGGGATGGGAAGGGGTGAGAGGGGGAGATGGGAAGGGGTGAGGGGGGTAGAAAGGGGAGAGATGTGAAGGGCTAAGGGGGGAGAGAGGGGAGATATGGGAAGGGTGAGGGGGGGAGAGAGGGGAGAGATGGTAAGGGGTGAGGGGGGAGAGAGGGGAGAGATGGTGAGGGGGTAGAAAGGGGAGAGATGGGAAGGGGTGAGGGGGGAGAGAGGGGAGGAATATGAAGAGGTGAAGAAGAAGAGGGAGGGAGGAGGAAGATGGTGTGGTAGAGCTGCTGTCGCTCCTCCCCCTGGTTCCTGCCTCGGTCAGCACTGTCTTTTGGGAAAACAACACAGAACTACAGTCAGACCAGGGAGACAGAACTACTGTCAGACCAGGGAGACAGAACTACAGTCAGACCAGGGAGACAGAACTACAGTCAGACCAGGGAAACATAACTACAGTCAGACCAGGGAGACATAACTACAGTCAGACCAGGGAGACATAACTACAGTCAGACCAGGGAGACAGAACTACATTCAGACCAGGGAGACATAACTACAGTCAGACCAGGGAGACATAACTACAGTCAGACCAGGGAGACAGAACTACAGTCAGATCAGGGAGACATAACTACAGTCAGACCAGGGAAACATAACTACAGTCAGACCAGGGAGACATAACTACAGTCAGACCAGGGAGACAGAACTACAGTCAGACCAGGGAAACAGACAGACGGGTTACGAGGATTAGACAGACAGACAGGCTGAGATGACGATAGACAGGCTGAGTGTAAGACACAGACAGGCTGAGAGGAATACAGACAGGCAGGCTGAGAGGAAGGCAGACAGACAGACAGGCTGAGAGGAATGCAGACAGACAGGCTGAGAGAGGAAGGCAGACAGACAGACAGGCTGAAATGTAAACAGATGTCCCTGTGTTATCCCCTGCTCTAGTCAAATCAGCTGTGCTTCAGTTACAGTTTAACTTTGCATAGAGTAGCTTTGGTGACTGACTTCCCTGTTTAACACTATGCTTAGAGTTACACAGAGTAGCTCTGCAGAGTGACTTCCCTGTTTAACGCTATGCTTAGAGTTACACAGAGTAGCTCTGCAGAGTGACTTCCCTGTTTAACACTATGTCTTAGAGTAGAGTAGCTCTGGTGAGTGACTTCCCTGTTTAACACTATGTCTTAGAGTTACACAGAGTAGCTCTGGTGAGTGACTTCCCTGTTTAACACTATGTCTTAGAGTTACACAGAGTAGCTCTGCAGAGTGACTTCCCTGTTTAACACTATGTCTTAGAGTTACACAGAGTAGCTCTGCAGAGTGACTTCCCTGTTTAACACTTTGTCTCAGAGTAGAGTAGCTCTGGTGAGTGACTTCCCTGTTTAACGCTATCCTTAGAGTTACACAGAGTAGCTCTGGTGAGTGACTTCCCTGTTTAACACTATGTCTTAGAGTTACACAGAGTAGCTCTGCAGAGTGACTTCCCTGTTTAACACTATGCCTTAGAGTTACACAGAGTAGCTCTGCAGAGTGACTTCCCTGTTTAACACTATGTCTTAGAGTTACACAGAGTAGCTCTGGTGAGTGACTTCCCTGTTTAACACTATGTCTTAGAGTTACACAGAGTAGCTCTGGTGAGTGACTTCCCTGTTTAACACTATGTCTTAGAGTTACACAGAGTGGCTCTGCAGAGTGACTTCCCTGTTTAACACTATGTCTTAGAGTAGAGTAGCTCTGCAGAGTGACTTCCCTGTTTAACACTATGTCTTAGAGTAGAGTAGCTCTGCAGAGTGACTTCCCTGTTTAACACTATGCTTAGAGTTACACAGAGTAGCTCTGGTGAGTGACTTCCCTGTTTAACGCTATGTCTTAGAGTAGAGTAGCTCTGGTGAGTGACTTCCCTGTTTAACACTATGTCTTAGAGTTACACAGAGTAGCTCTCCAGAGTGACTTCCCTGTTTAACACTATGTCTTAGAGTTACACAGAGTGGCTCTGCAGAGTGACTTCCCTGTTTAACACTATGTCTCAGAGTAGAGTAGCTCTGCAGAGTGACTTCCCTGTTTAACGCTATGTCTTAGAGTAGAGTAGCTCTAGTGAGTGACTTCCCTGTTTAACACTATGTCTTAGAGTTACACAGAGTAGCTCTGCAGAGTGACTTCCCTGTTTAACACTATGTCTTAGAGTTACACAGAGTAGCTCTGCAGAGTGACTTCCCTGTTTAACACTTTGTCTCAGAGTAGAGTAGCTCTGGTGAGTGACTTCCCTGTTTAACACTTTGTCTTAGAGTTACACAGAGTAGCTCTGGTGAGTGACTTCCCTGTTTAACACTATGTCTTAGAGTGGAGTAGCTCTGGTGAGTGACTTCCCTGTTTAACACTATGTCTTAGAGTGGAGTAGCTCTGGTGAGTGACTTCCCTGTTTAACACTATGTCTTAGAGCAGAGTAGCTCTGCAGAGTGACTTCCCTGTTTAACGCTATGTCTTAGAGTTACACAGAGTAGCTCTGCAGAGTGACTTCCCTGTTTAACACTATGTCTTAGAGTAGAGTAGCTCTGCAGAGTGACTTCCCTGTTTAACACTATGTCTTAGAGTTACACAGAGTGGCTCTGCAGAGTGACTTCCCTGTTTAACACTATGTCTTAGAGTTACACAGAGTGGCTCTGCAGAGTGACTTCCCTGTTTAACACTATGTCTTAGAGTTACACAGAGTAGCTCTGCAGAGTGACTTCCCTGTTTAACACTGTCTTAGACTTACACAGAGTAGCTCTGCAGAGTGACTTCCCTGTTTAACACTTTGTCTCAGAGTAGAGTAGCTCTGGTGAGTGACTTCCCTGTTTAACACTTTGTCTTAGAGTTACACAGAGTAGCTCTGGTGAGTGACTTCCCTGTTTAACACTGTCCTAGAGTTACACAGGTAATGTGAGGCAGTGACTTCATTTTACACAGAGTAGCTCTGGTGAGTGACTTCCCCTGTTTAACACTATGTCTTGGTGAAATCGCCTCTGAGCCTGAGTGACTTCCCTGTTTAAACACTATGTCTTAGAGTAGAGTAGCTCTGCAGAGTGACTTCCCCTGTTTAACACTATGTCTTAGAACGCGATGGCTCTGCAGTGACCTGCCTGTTTAACACTATGTCAGCAGGGTCTGCCACAGAGTAGCTCTGAGGTAAGCCCTGTTTAACACTATGTCTTGGGGGTCCCCAGGTAGCTCTGGTGATGACTTCCTGTTTTAACACTGTCACAGACATGAGTAGCTCTGCAGAGTGACTTCCCTGTTTAACACTGTGTGGGTGCAGGTAACTCCACTATGAAGTGACTCCCTATTTAGCACTTCTTAATATGTAAGGGTTACCCTGGAAATTGGCTCTGCAGAGTGACTTCCCTGTTTAACACTATGTCTTGGGTAGAGTAGCTCTGCAGAGTGAAACCCTGTTGCTGCTATGTCTTGGGTGCAGTGGCTCAGAGTGACTTCCCTGTTTAACACTATGTCTTAGAGTAGAGTAGCTCTGCAGAGTGACTTCCCTGTTTAACACTATGTCTTAGAGTTACACAGAGTGGCTCTGCAGAGTGACTTCCCTGTTTAACACTATGTCTTAGAGTTACACAGAGTGGCTCTGCGAGTGACTTCCCTGTTTAACACTATGTCTTAGAGTTACACAGGTAGCTCTGGAGATGACTTCTGTTTAACACTTGTCTTAGAGTTACTGAGTAGCTCTGCAGCAGTGACTTCCTGTTCACACACTTTGTCTCAGAGTAGAGTAGCTCTGGTGAGTGACTTCCCTGTTTAACACTATGTCTTAGAGTTACACAGAGTAGCTCTGGTGAGTGACTTCCCTGTTCCCTGTAATAGTTAACACTGTCACTCTATCCCACCAAACCCCCCACCCTGACCCACATGAAGAACTAAACACCCCAAACCTGTGTTCCATTATACCGTTCTTTTGGGTTCCCACTTTAATGAACCAACCTTTCATTGGCAGAAGCTGCCACCACCTGCACCACCTGCTCCACCTTCATCTCCATCTCTTTCTCCTCTTCCTCTCTGTAGTTCTCCTCTTCCTCTGGGTGCAGTTCCAT
>JAPMUY010003945.1:2500-5000 GCA_026901105.3 Galaxias olidus
TGTTTCCTAAGTATGTTTCATAACAAAGTAAATACTTTTTAAGGGATGCCTCTGGTATTCTAAATTCCTGCATTTTGGTTCTGAAGGAAACTGTGGTAACTAAACTGGTAATGAACGTTTGCTAAGCGCTCAACTTTAGTGGTTGTACTTGTAGTTGTTAGCCTAGGTATACTTGGCATACTGGCTAGCTAAAGCCATAGCAGCGATGCCAGCTTGAATGTTTTCTCGGCTGATCTGGAGGGTGGCTCGGACACAAACAGTATGGGAAATATAGTGTTACTTTAAACTTAAATAACGTTCTTTGCTGAGCATTTTGTGAAACTTGTATCATTTTAGTTCGTCTGCTTTGAATGTGGGAATATTATTTTGAGCTGGGAATGCAAGCCATGAGTTTTGAGGCTTGTTGTTTGGCCATTTTAGACTAGAATAAATAAATTGAACAAATATTTTGTGTGGTTCATGGTGTATTAGATTATTGTGTGTTGCTGTTTTAAAATGTATGTATATTGGGGCCCATTGGCAAATAGAAAATAGGCCTACCACAGAACGATCACGAGTTAGCAGTGTGGGATAAAAAATAAACCTTAACTTTAAGAGTTTGAGTAAATTGGGAAACGCAAAAGTTACTAACGTTAGTAACGCATTACTTTTTTAAGGGAGTAATCGGTAAAGTAACGTAGTTACATTTTTAAAGCGGTAACTAGTAACTGTAACTAATTACACATTTTCAGTAACTAGCACAACACTGGGTGTTGTGTTGTGTTGTGTTGTGTTGTTCTATCTCCTCTGGTGTTGTGTTGTGTTGTGTTGTGCTATCTCCTCTGGTGTCATGTGTTGCGTTTGCTATTTCCTCTGGTGTTGTGTTGTGTTGTGTTGTGTTGTGCTATCTCCTCTGGTGTCATGTGTTGCGTTTGCTATTTCCTCTGGTGTTGTGTTGTGTTGTGTTGTTCTATCTCCTCTGGTGTTGTGTTGTGTTGTGTTGTTCTATCTCCTCTGGTGTTGTGTTGTATTGTGTTGTGTTGTTCTATCTCCTCTGGTGTTGTGTTGTATTGTGTTGTGTTGTTCTATCTCCTCTGGTGTTGTGTTGTATTGTGTTGTGTTGTTCTATCTCCTCTGGTGTCATGTGTTGTGTTGTGCTATCTCCTCTGGTGTTGTGTTGTATTGTGTTGTGTTGTTCTATCTCCTCTGGTGTCATGTGTTGTTTTGTTCTATCTCCTCTGGTGTTGTGTTGTGTTGTGTTGTGTTATCTCCTCTGGTGTTGTGTTGTGTTGTGTTATCTCCTCTGGTGTTGTGTTGTGTTGTGTTGTTCTATCTCCTCTGGTGTGTTGTGTTGTTCTATCTCCTCTGGTGTCATGTGTTGTGTTGTGCTATCTCCTCTGGTGTTGTGTTGTGTTGTGTTGTGCTATCTCCTCTGGTGTCATGTGTTGTGTTGTACTATCTCCTCTGGTGTTGTGTTGTGTTGTGTTGTGTTGTGTTGTGCTATCTCCTCTGGTGTCATGTGTTGTGTTTGCTATTTCCTCTGGTGTTGTGTTGTGTTGTGTTGTGTTGTGCTATCTCCTCTGGTGTTGTGTTGTGTTGTTCTATCTCCTCTGGTGTTGTGTTGTGTTGTGTTGTGTTGTGTTGTTCTATCTCCTCTGGTGTTGTGTTGTGTTGCACTATCTCCTCTGGTGTTGTGTTGTGTTGTGTTGTGTTGTGTTATCTCCTCTGGTGTCATGTGTTGTGTTGTGCTATCTCCTCTGGTGTTGTGTTGTGTTGTGTTGTGTTGTGTTGTGTTATCTCCTCTGGTGTCATGTGTTGTGCTGTGCTATCTCCTCTGGTGTTGTGTTGTGTTGTGTTATCACCTCTGGTGTCGTGTTGTGTTGTGTTGTGCTATCTCCTCTGGTGTCATGTGTTGTGTTGTGTTGTGTTGTGTTGTGTTATCTCCTCTGGTGTTGTGTTGTGTTGTTCTATCTCCTCTGGTGTTGTGTTGTTCTATCTCCTCTGTGGTTGTGTTGTGTTGTGTTGTGTTGCGTTGTGTTGTGTTTTCTATCTCCTCTGGTGTTGTGTTGTGTTGTGTTGTGTTGTGTTGTTTTATCTCCTCTGGTGTTGTGTTGTGTTGTGTTGTTCTATCTCCTCTGGTGTTGTGTTGTGTTGTGTTGTGTTGTGTTGTGCTATCTCCTCTGGTGTCATGTGTTGTGTTGTACTATCTCCTCTGGTGTTGTGTTGTGTTGTGTTGTGTTGTGCTGTCTCCTCTGGTGTCATGTGTTGTGTTTGCTATTTCCTCGGGTGTTGTGTTGTGTTGTGTTGTTCTATCTCCTCTGGTGTTGTGTTGTGTTGTGTTGTGCTATCTCCTCTGGTGTTGTGTTGTGTTGTTCTATCTCCTCTGGTGTTGTGTTGTGTTGCGTTGTGTTGTGTTGTTCTATCTCCTCTGGTGTTGTATTGTTTTATCTCCTCTGGTGTTGTGTTGTGTTGTTCTATCTCCTCTGGTGTTGTGTTGTGTTGTGTTGTGCTATCTCCTCCG
>JAPMUY010003945.1:7500-17500 GCA_026901105.3 Galaxias olidus
TGTGTGTGTGTGTGTGTGTGTGTGTGTGTGTGTAGGTGTCTGTGTGGGTGTGTGTGTGTGTAGGTGTCTGTGTGGGCGTGTGTGCCTACGTGTGTGTGTGTGTGTGTGTGTGTGTGTGTGTGTGTGTGTGTGTGTGTGTGTGTGGGTGTGTGGGTGTGTGTGTGTGTGAACATTAATGAGGAGAGACATTCCTCCCAGCTGATGTCTCTTTCTTTGACACTAATGAGAATAATGCTGCCAACATGTCAGGAGAGAGAGAGAGAGAGAGAGAGGGAGAGATATATAGAGAGAGAGATGGAGAGAGAGGAAGAGATAGAGAGAGAGAGAGAGGAGGAGATAGGAGGAGAGGGAGAGAGAGAGAGGAGGAGAGAGAGAGAGAGAGGAGGAGAGAGAGAGAGAGGAGGAGAGAGAGGAGGAGAGAGAGATGGAGATAGAGAGAGAGCGAGGAGGAGAGAGAGGAGGAGAGAGAGAGGGAGGACAGTTGTTCTGATCTCTGGGGAGAAGTCTACAACCCACAGAGACCATGTCAATAACAACAGAAACAACAAACAGCTACGGCTCCAAACAACAACAACGACGCCAGCAACAGACCCAGTCAATATAACCTAGTGGACATGAATAACACTAACTACAGCTCAATGTTATAATGTTACCTTCAGAAATAGAATATTCAACATTACATGATATGTATAACACATATCTACTGTGTGTGTGTGTGTGTGTGTACGTGCTCTTAAGGGCAGGTCAAATCCTCAGTACATACGTTGTAACCATGGTGAATCAACATACATGACCGGAGCACAGACGTGGCCTGAGAGCTCCCTGAGCACCACATGACCTAGCCAGCCAATGACACTAACCCACTCTATACAGACATGTCTGCTCGCTACACACACTCCTCAAACGGCTGTGTGTGTGTGTGTGTGTGTGTGTGTGTGTGTGTGTGTGTGCAACACAGGATGCAGGGTAATTTGGGTATGGATGATAAAGTTCAAGTTGGGGTGTTTGAGTGGAGTAGGGGAGAGAGCATGAGAGAGAGAGAGAGACAGAGACCGATAGATAGAGAGAGAGAGAGAGAGAGAGAGAGAGAGAGAGAGAGAGAGAGACAGAGACCGATAGATAGAGAGAGAGAGAGAGACAGAGAGAGAGAGAGAGACAGAGAGAGAGTATAGAGAGAGAGAGAGAGAGAGAGAGAGAGAGAGACAGAGAGAGAGTGACAGAGAGAGAGAGAGAGAGAGAGAGAGAGAGAGAGACAGAGAGAGAGAGAGAAAGAGACAGATAGACAGATAGACAAATAGATAGATACACAGATAGATAGATAGATAGATAGATAGATAGGTAGATAGATAGATAGATAGATAGATAGATAGATAGATAGAGAGATAGATAGATAGATAGATAGATAGATAGATAGATAGATAGATAGATAGATAGATACACAGATAGATAGATAGATAGATAGATAGATAGATAGATAGATAGATAGATAGATAGATAGATAGATAGATAGATAGAGAGAGAGAGAGAGGGGGAGAGAGAGATAGACAGACAGACAGACAGACAGACAGACAGACAGACAGATACACAGATGGATAGATAGATAGATAGATAGATAGATAGATAGATAGATAGATAGATAGATAGGTAGATAGATAGATAGATAGATAGATAGACAGATAGATACACAGATAGACAGAGAGAGAGAGGGATAGATAGAGAGTGAGAGAGAGAGAGATAGATAGATAGATAGATAGATAGATAGATAGAGAGAGAGAGAGAGAGAGAGAGAGAGAGAGAGATAGATAGATAGATAGATAGATAGATAGAGAGAGAGAGAGAGAGAGAGAGAGAGAGAGAGAGAGAGAGAGTGTGTGTGTGTGTGTGTGTCTGCATGTGTGTGCATGTGTGTTTCAGTGCATAAGGATGTGTTTCAGTGTGTGTGTGTGAGTGTGAGTGTGTCCACTTGAAGCGTGTTGTAAAGGCTAGATAATAGAGGGGTATTGATAAACAAGCTCCCCTCACAAACTAACCCTAACCCTAACCCTCACAAAGAGACACAGCAGCTTAACCTTCCCCTAACCCTGACCTTTAACCTTCAGCCTTCCTATTAGACCAGAGGACTTTGATCCTGAAGACAACCTGTTACCATGGAGGGAACACAGGACCGGCAGCAGGATGGCCTCCGTACTAACCCTAACCCTGACCTGTTACCATGGAGGGAACACAGGACCGGCAGTAGGATGGCCTCCGTACTAACCCTAACCCTAACCCTAACCTGTTACCATGGAGGGAACACAGGACCGGCAGCAGGATGGCCTCCGTACTAACCCTAACCCTAACCCTAACCTGTTACCATGGAGGGAACACAGGACCGGCAGCAGGATGGCCTCCGTACTAACCCTAACCCTAACCCTAACCTGTTACCATGGAGGGAACACAGGACCGGCAGCAGGATGGCCTCCATACTAACCCTAACCCTAACCCTAACCTGTTACCATGGAGGGAACACAGGACCGGCAGCAGGATGGCCTCCGTACTAACCCTAACCCTAACCCTAACCTGTTACCATGGAGGGAACACAGGACCGGCAGCAGGATGGCCTCCGTACTTGACGACTCAACAGTAACCCTAACCCTAACCTAACCCTAACCCTAAAATTTGCCAGGGAAAGCAAGCACACACAAGTCACTGAGTCGCAGTAGGAAGGAGTTGTGTTTGTGCTGGGTTAATCAACTTTTTTCAGTATTTTGAATTAATAATTAATACATTTTTGAATTTGGGAGGTGCTGCGAGAGTATGGGGTGAGGGGGTCTCTACTCAGGGCCATCCAATCTCTGTACTCCCAAAGCGAGAGCTGTGTCCGGGTCTTCGGCAGTAAGTCGGACTCGTTTCCGGTGAGGGTTGGCCTCCTCCAAGGCTGCGCTTTGTCACCTATCCTGTTTGTGGTATTCATGGACAGGATCTCACGGCGTAGCCGCGGGGGAGGGGGGCTGCGGGTTGGTGGGCAGAGGATTGCATCACTGCTTTTTGCAGATGATGTGGTCCTGATGACATCATCAGTCTGTGACCTGCAGCACTCATTGGATCGGTTCGCAGCCAAGTGTGAAGCGGCTGGGATGAGGATCAGCACCTCCAAATCTGAGGCCATGGTTCTCAGCAGGAAACCAATGGATTGTCTACTCCAAGTAGGGAATGAGTCTTTACCCCAAGTGAAGGAGTTCAAGTATCTCGGGGTCTTGTTCTCGAGTGAGGGGAAAATGGAACGAGAGATGGGCCGGAGAATTGGAGCAGCGGGTGCGGTGTTGCAGTCGCTCTATCGCACCGTTGTGACGAAGAGAGAGCTGAGCCAGAAGGCAAAGCTCTCAATCTACCGGTCTATCTTCGTTCCTACTCTCACCTATGGTCATGACCGAAAGAACGAGATCGCGGATACAAGCGGCGGAAATGAGTTTCCTCCGGAGGGTGGCTGGCATCTCCCTTAGGGATAGGGTGAGAAGTTCAGCCATTCGTGAGGGACTCGGAGTAGACCCGCTGCTTCTTTGCGTAGAAAGGAGCCAGTTGAGGTGGTTCGGGCATCTAGTAAGGATGCCACCTGGCCGCCTCCCTAGGGAGGTGTTCCAGGCACGTCCAGCTGTGCGGAGGCCGCGGGCAGACCTAGGACCAGGTGGAGGGATTATATCTCCACACTGGCCTGGGAACGCCTTGGAATCCCCCAGTCAGAGCTGGTTAATGTGGCCCGGGAAAGGGAAGTTTGGGATGCCCTGCTGGAACTGCTACCTCCGCGACCCGACCCCGGACAAAGCGGATGAAGATGGAGATGGAGATGGAGACATTTTTGAATTAACTAATTAATAAAGTATAACTTAAGTATAGTTGCATCTTTGTGTATTTTTATTATAGAGAAAATACCATGTTTATACAACTATATGTGACTAATTATACCAAGTTAGTTGGGCACCGGGTGGGGTGGGGGCCTAAACATTTTCTAATTACCCAAGGGGGGCCTGACTGAAAAGGTTTGGGTGCCGCTGCTTTAACCCAACCATGACAGGCTAACCCCTCTCAGGCTAACCCCTCTCAGGCTAACAGAGTAACAGGAAGTGGTGTCAAATCAAAAGAAAGGGTTAAAGCGTCTCCTATCGACCAATAATATCACACACAGGTGAAGCTAATCTCACTACCCTGGCTCACCAACAAAGGGTTTCCTAGGCTAGTGTATCAAAGGGTTTCTTGGCTAGTGTAACAAAGGGTTTCCTAGGCTAGTGTATCAAAGGGTTTCCTAGGCTAGTGTATCAAAGGGTTTCCCAGGCTAGTGTACACAACAAAGGGTTTCCTAGGCTAGTGTATCAAAAGGGTTTCCTAGGCTAGTGTATCAAAGGGTTTCCTAGGCTAGTGTATCAAAGGGTTTCCCAAGGTAGTGTACACAACAAAGGGTTTCCTAGGCTAGTGTATCAAAAAGGTTTCCTAGGCTAGTGTAACAAAGGGTTTCCCAGGCTAGTGTATCAAAGGGTTTCCTAGGCAAGTGTACATAACAAAGGGTTTCCTAGGCTAATGTAACAAAGGGTTTCCTAGGCTAGTGTATCAAAGGGTTTCCTAGGCTAGTGTATCAAAGGGTTTCCTAGGCTAGTGTATCAAAGGGTTTCCCAGGCTAGTGTAACAAAGGGTTTCCTAGGCTAGTGTATCAAAGGGTTTCCCAGGCTAGTGTATCAAAAGGTTTCCTAGGCTAGTGTATCAAAGGGTTTCCTAGGCTAGTGTATCAAAGGGTTTCCTAGGCTAGTGAATCAAAGGGTTTCCTAGGCTAGTGTATCAAAGGGTTTCCTAGTGTAGGGTGACTGGTTTATTACTTCTTGTGTGTAAATTACTCCTTATCAATTTTTGTAGATTATCAATGAATTCATAATTATTTTATAATCGATCAAGGTGATGAAGTGTAATTACCTATACAGAGCACCACCACACAGAATGTAGCTTAGGCTAGGCACGGCTCTGCGGGAACCGAATCAATCATTAATTTAATAATGTAATAGTTGATGTTTTAATCTCAATTCTGTAGTAGTGACGTTCTATGTTACGAGAATAAATGATTGTATGAAAACGAAGATATGACACAGCTGGGTTTGAATGCAAAACAATTCTATTTATTTACTAGTCTAAAAACATATGAAATTTACGGTACTACAAAGAATGACTAAATGATGACATTGATAAACTAAAGTGGTTAGTATCTAAACATACACAGTATAACAGTTAAAATATTGACAAATTATGGTAAGCACAACACAGCAGAGATTGTCTAAGCTTTTGCATCAAACACTCAATGTAACAGAAGTGGGCTTTACGTTACTTTGAGACGATAGGTGGTGTTGTGTAGCAAAAGGAGTGAATTTTGATTCTCGGCCTGCCGGTTGCGGCTGGATCGAGAAGCGGTCTGTGGTTTTAGTGGTAAAGTTCTGAAACGGAGTCCGTTTGTGAAGTTGGAGAGTTCTGTAACTTAGTTTGTTGTTTGAATAAAGATGGAAAGTCCGTTGAGTTAGTAGTGTTGCGGTTTGAAACGTGGGTTTTCTTTGCTCTTGTCGATGACCTCGTGGAATGAGAATAAAGGGGCGCTGGTTCAGTTTGGGTGATCCAGTGATCCTACAACTCACGTAGATTTGGTTAAAACTCTGAATCGTTTGAATAAACGTTGGAAGTTGTGCGGTGGTTCAATAAAGGTTTCTTTGCTCTGGAATGGTAAAGTTGAGTTCAAAAGGATTGCAAGGGTTTTCGGGCCTGTAGTGAGGTCCAAGGCCTTAAATCCTTTGTTCAAAGAGTCGTCCGTGGAGCGTGGTCAAGGAATAGCGGGGTGCAGTTTTTATCCTGTTAGAACGAGGTGGCCGACCAGGTTCTTGCGGATGTTAAAAAGCGAAGCTTTCCTGGTTGAGAACCTTTTTATTTGAAGTATCGAAGGGAGGAACCAAAAGGTGGCTGGGGTCACCTGATTGGCCACAGGTCAGTGGACAGAGGGGTTTCTTATCTCACTGTACGAGATAACGGTTGCCAGCTTACTTAGCTCAAATCATTTTGATTCTATTGGGATATGTTCTATATAACGTCTGCAAAGCTTACAAAATGTCAATGTGAACATTTTCATACCAAACACTACCAGGCTGACTCTGTTAGTTATCTTAGAAAAACAATACAAAATATATAATTATTACAAAATAGACACAATCGATATTACAATTTCTTATCATGTTCAATGTCCAATAATTTTCAAATTTTCAGTTTCTTAATCACAATTTATTAATCCTTAGAGTGGAAGCAGTGTGCTGTTTTGTTTAAATCTAAGGAGGTGTGTGAGAGGAACAGGCTGGCCCCCCCCCTGGAGTGTTCACTAGGGCCATTTGGGCCTGTTCCTTTGATCTTAACCAGAGAGGGGGAAGATTCGGTGATTGGTTTCCCTGCACTAGGCTAGTGTAACAAAGTGTTTCCTAAGCTAGTGCATCAAAGGGTTTCCTATGTGTGGACATGTAAAAGATACCCCAGTCTTACCTAGTCCTGCTCCCTAATACAAAGGAAAACAGTAAATGCAAAGGCACAGCATACAAGCTATGCTGACCAGGATGAGCCTCTGGCTTCAGGGCAGCCAGTCACACAGGTGACAAGGTGAAGAGCCTCCTGCACAGGACAATGCCTGCCTTTATATAGGTTTAGTGGGCGGGCCTTTGGCTGCACCGTCTAATAGCGGACAGGTCTCCATGAGCTGGTCGACAGTGATTGGTCCTCTGAATGACCTTCAAACTGAAGGTAAGAGAGACAGAGCAAACACTAGAGCACAGCACGTAACACAACCCTATCCCTGACCTTTAACCTTCAACCTCCCTATCAGACCAGAGGACTTTGATCCTGAAATCAACCCTTCCCACCGGACAAGAGGAGGGTGTGTGTGTTGTGTGTGTGTGTGTGTGTGTGTGTGTGTGTGTGTGTGTGTGTGTGTGTGTGTGTGTGTGTGTGTGTGTGTGTGTGTGTGTTTCAGTAGGTGTAGTTCCATCAGGGCAGAGTGGGTTCTGTCGTGGTTTGATGGCCTGGTTCTGGTTACCATGACAAACCAGCAGGATGGTTTCACTGTGCAGAGAACTAACTCTGAGGGATCCACCTCACACACACACACACACACACACACACACACACACACACTCTCCCTCCTCTTCCTCACTCCTCTCATCTCTCTTAATAATATAAAATAAAATATCTGTAATAAAAATCCACTGGTCCCCCCCCCCCCCCCCACACACACACACACTTAACTCTCCACCTAGAGACAGCATGGGAAGTTGTTAGGTTTGTGATCATCCCTCTCCTCCTTCTTCTCCTCCTCCCTCCATCGCTCAGCTGGCTGGTATTTATAGACCCTCCTCTGTGAGCGCCGTCCTCTAACCCAGAGGCCTGCTCAGGAAGAGAGGGAACGCCACACAGACAGAGAGAGAGAGAGATCATGATGAAGAGAGAGAAGGGAGGTGTAGAGAGAGGGATAGAGGGATAGAGAGAGAGAGAGAGAGGGATAGAGAGAGGGATAGAGAGAGAGAGGGATGGAGAGAGAGAGAGGGATAGAGAGAGGGATAGAGAGAGAGAGGGGGATAGAGAGAGAGAGAGAGAAATAGTTGCCCAGTGGAGAGAGGATGTTGGATGCATAGGGTCTTCACTGCATGACCCTTGACCCCATCATAGAACCGGGACTTATACCCCGCTACATCTGTCTGTGTGTCCGACCTACAGGATGTGTGTCCGACCTACAGGATGTGTGTCCGACCTACAGGTTGTGTGTGAGAGAGACAGAGAGAGAGAGAGAGAGAGAGAGAGACCTACAGGATGTGTGTGAGAGAGACAGAGAGAGAGAGAGAGAGAGAGAGAGAGAAAGACCTACAGGATGTGTGTGAGAGAGACAGAGAGAGAGAGATATAGAGAGAGAGAGAGAGAGAGAGAGAGACAGAGAGAGAGATAGAGAGAGAGAGAGAGAGATGAGAGAGAGAGACTAGAGAGAGAGAGAGATAGAGAGAGAGAGAGAGAGAGAGACCTACAGGATGTGTGTGAGAGAGACAGAGAGAGAGAGAGAGAGAGAGACCTACAGGATGTGTGTGAGAGAGACAGAGAGAGAGATAGAGAGAGAGAGAGAGAGAGAGAGAGAGAGAGAGAGATAGAGAGAGAGAGAGAGAGAGAGACGGAGAGAGATAGAGAGAGAGAGAGAGACGGAGAGAGAGAGAGAGAGAATGTTAGTGGGTTGCAATAAACTGTATGCGTGTTTAAGAGGGAACATACAAGTTCCATGTGAGAGTCTGCTAGCATGTGTGTGTGTGTGTGTGTGTGTGTGTGTGTGTGTGTGTGTGTGTGTGTGTGTGTGAGAGTAACAGCATGAGGGTTCCTGTGTGCTCCTCGTCCGTAGCAATGGTCGTAACTCTGGAGTCGTCACGGTAACCCCTGACACAAACCAAACCCCATAATGGACAACACATGAGGATCCTACACGGGAACTAAAGCAACACGCACGCACGCACACACACACACAGACACGCACGCACACACAGACACGCACGCACGCACAGACACGCACGCGCGCGCACGCACGCACGCACGCACACACACACACACACACACAGACACGCACTTGCTCTCACGTCTGCCCTCCAGATGATAAGAGGTATGCTTGTTGTTGGGTAAGATTAAGAAGAAATTGAATTGTGGAAAGTATAAATATCATCAATTGATTCATTAATGACATGAACCTTTCTGTAATGTCCTTTTAAGAGTAGCTTGGTAAACAACAGAGACTGCAACAGATAGGCTAGACTACCTTTGATGGAACAAGCCAGATAACATTAGCAAACAGCCCCATTACCAATAATCCAGCTGCACTTCAACAAAGTGCAGTCAAACAGGATCAGTTCGGTAGTAACTGTTGCCCCCTCACTGTCCTAGCTAGCATATGCAAATCAAATAAGATAAGCTCAGTGGTTAGCCCTGTTAGCATGGTGGCTCACTGGTTAGCACTGTTAGCACGGTGGCTCAGTGGTTAGCACTGTTAGCATGGTGGCTCAGTGGTTAGCACTGTTAGCACGGTGGCTCAGTGGTTAGCCCTGTAAGCACGGTGGCTCAGTGGTTAGCACTGTTAGCACAGTGCCTCAGTGGTTAGCACTGTTAGCACGGTGGCTCAGTGGTTAGCACTGTTAGCACAGTGCCTCAGTGGTTAGCACTGTTAGCACGGTGGCTCAGTGGTTAGCACTGTTAGCACGGTGGCTCAGTGGTTAGCACTGTTAGCACGGTGGCTCAGTGGTTAGCACTGTTAGCATGGTGGCTCAGTGGTTAGCACTGTTAGCACGGTGGCTCAGTGGTTAGCACTGGTGCCTCACAGCAAGAAGGTCCTGGGTTCAAACCCCACCTGACCCAAGGGCCTTTCTGTGTGGAGTTTGCATGTTCTCCCCATGTTTGTGTGGGTTTCCTCCGGGTACTACACACACACACACTCATAAATGGAGGAGTTAGTTGCAAACACAGCTAGGTAGTAAATAATAATGCTGACAGTGGTTATGTGAGTCACCATATGGTGTAGGACAATAAAACATCAAGCACTCTGAGACGCTCCTCGTCGCCATAGCAACCCGCTGACACGACCATACACCAGCGTCAGATCTATTCCACAACGGGACACGTGATCACTTCACGTTTCATTCTACATACACCAGCGTCAGATCTATTCCACAACGGGACACATGATCACTTCATATTACATTCAAAGGCCACATACAGTTTGGATCCCTATTCCAATCATTCACCGTTTCTATTGGTGGATCATTCCTCGTTTCTGTTGGTGGATCATTCAGCGTTTCTATTGGTGGATCATTCACTCTGATCAAACTGATCTGGACTGAATAGCACAACGTAGGCCTGGACACAAGAGCCTCTGTCAACGGCTTTACACACGTTTTCAGCACTTCTTCAACCCTAAATGAACATGTAAGACTTGATA
>JAPMUY010003945.1:25000-28782 GCA_026901105.3 Galaxias olidus
ACGAGTTTCAGAGGTGTGTGTGTGTGTGTGTGTGTGTGTGTTTCTGATCTGTGCATGCGTACGAGTCCCAGAGGTGTGCGTGTTTGTGTGTGTGTGTGTGTGTGTGTGTGTGTGTTTGGTATCTCTGTGCTTTAGTGTGTGTGTGTGTGTGTGTGTGTGTGTGTGTGTGTGTGTGTGTGTGTGTGTGTGTGTGTGTGTGTGTGTGTGTGTGTGTGTGTGTGTGAGAGAGAGGAAAATCTGGTCGGTGTTCAATCATCACAAACATGTCATAAATATTCTCAAAGCCTCTTTGTCTGGCGATGAACAAGCACACACACACACACACCCACACACACACACACACACACACACACACACACAGACACACACAGAGAGAGAGAGACGCTCACACACACAGAGAGAGACACACACACAAACACACACACACACACACACATACACACAGAGAGACACACACACACACACACACACACACACACACACACACACACACACTCACACAGAGAGAGAGAGAGACACACTCACACAGAGAGAGAGAGAGAGAGAGAGACACACACACACACACACAGAGAGAGAGAGAGAGAGAGAGAGAGAGACAGAGAGACACACTCACACACACACACACACACACACACACACACACACACACACACACACACACAGAGAGACACAGAGAGAGAGAGAGAGATACCTGTGTGTGTACCTCTTTGTGTGTGTGTGTGTGTGTGTGTGTGTGTGTGTGTGTGTGTGTGTGTGTGTGTGCGTGTACTTCTTTACGTGCGTGTTTGTACCAGATGTGTACTAACGTGTTTAATAGTGCAGTGTGTGTGTGAATATGTGTGTATGTGTATCTGATCTGTGCATGCGTACGAGTCCCAGAGGTGTGCGTGTTTGTGTGTGTGTGTGTGTGTGTGTGTGTGTGTTTGGTATCTCTGTGTTTTTGTGTGTGTGTGTGTGTGTGTGTGTGTGTGTGTGTGTGTGTGTGTGTGTGTGTGTGTGAGAGAGAGGAAAATCTGGTCGGTGTTCAATCATCACAAACACGTCATAAATATTCTCAAAGCCTCTTTGTCTGGCGATGAACAAGCACACACACACACACACACACACACAGAGAGAGAGAGAGAGAGACACACACTCACACACAGAGAGAGAGAGACACACTCACACAGAGAGACACACACACACACACACACACACACACACAGAGAGACACTCTCACACACAGAGAGAGAGAGAGAGAAATACCTCCACTCAGAGACAGAGAGGTCATATCACAGGGAGATGTGATGGAACATGTTTATCACAATAATAAACATGCTGACACCTGTCAATCAACAACCACTGGCTGCAAAGGAGGGACTGTGTGTGTACTTCTTTGTATGTGTGTGTGTGTGTGTGTGTGTGTGTGTGTACTTCTTTGTATGTATGTGTGTGTGTGTGTGTGTATGTGTGTGTGTGTGTGTGTGTGTGTGTGTGGGTGTGTTTCTGATCTATATGGAATTAGATCGCTATCAAAAATCACTAATAAATGCAGAACAATTCACAAATATATTTCCTGATTTATATATAAATGATGTGGTTCACAAATAAATGTATAAGATTCACAAATATTTTTTTGTGATTTATATAAGTGACACTGCTCACAAATAAATGCATATCAATTCACAAATGTTTTTAGAGATTTATATATAAATTACGTAGTTCATACAAATATGTTTTAGGTTTACACAAATGTCAAAAAAATCTCAAAGCGGTCATATTTATTTGAAACCTGCCGAATCTGCATTTGTGTATCGCCTAACATTTGTGGATCACTTCATATTCGTGTGTGGATTTTTGAGACCTTCCTGCCACATCTCGACTCACAAATAAAAAATTTTCAAATGGGGAAGCTCTGTAGCCTATCAGATGTGACTTTTAATTTCAGCCAATCATATTCTCGTACACTCTAGCGGATGTCGCCGCACCGTCACAGAGCGCTGTTTCGGCGCACTCGTTATTGTTGACTGGAGGTCAGAGAAGGCGGTGTCTGACACTGAGTCCAGTACATGGATCCAGCAACTAGACTGGCTCAACGTTCTCCCAACGACCGTCCAGTATGGCGTCCGGTAGCAACTCATGTGTAAGTGAAACCCAAAACATTCAGCCAAACTAGTATTATTAGCAAGTCACTTACAACGTAATGAGCTATTGACATAATTGGGAAGGATATCAGGCAATATTCAAACCATAATTAGCTTACTCAGGAAGGTATAGGCCTAAGCGTCAACCCCAATGCAATGAAAATGCCCTGATGATAATAGCTTTGCCAAACAAATAAATGTTGAAAGTGATCACACTGTTGAAATAATGTTTATAAATAGCGATATAGTATTATTACATTAGTCGGGAATAACTAATATAGTTAAAGCTCAACTAGCAGTCACTTGACACAATGACTGTAAGCGTTTTTTATTAAGTGTGTGGTATGTCTATATTAAGACAACAGTGTTCAACTGATTCAGAGTTGTAAATGTCCTCAGCAATAAACTACATTTTGGTGTTTTTGAATCTTCAGGAATTACTGAAATTGTACATCCTTCAGAGACTGCGTGATCGTCTGGTGCATGTCCTGGAGAGGCAACCTCTGGACATAGATTATCTGGAGTTTGTTTGCCACCAAGAGCTAGTGTTCATAAGTGCTCTGTCTCAAATAATGAACATTCCAGAAGACACAATTTCAGCCCTCACACATATCAATAGCATTATCCAGATTCAGAAGGAATGTGAACAAACAGCTGTGATTTTGGAATTGGAAAAAAAAACAGGGCGTGGGCGTCCAAGATTGGCAGTTTCAGTGCAGACACACTCAGTCATTTAATTGAAATTGGTCTTCCTCTGGGGTTGTGTTGCCAGACTTCTTGGTGTGTCTAAAGCGACCTTATTCAGGCGGATGGCTGAGAACAATATTTCAGTGAGAGCCTTGTACAGCTGCTGCACAGACAATGAACTGGATGCATTGATAACAGCCGTTAAAAGTGCAATGCCAGATGCTGGGTACCGTGTTGTCAGAGGTGCATTGCTTACACAGGGCCACCTAGTGCAATGGGATAGAGTTATTGCGTCCATGCATCGTGTGGACAGTGTTGGTGTGCTGTCTAGGATGACCAACCTAGGATGTGTGGTACGGAGAACGTACACTTCTCCTTACCCCAAGTATATGGTACATATAGACACCAACCACAAGCTCATACGTATGCAGGCTATCTTTTAACTTGAAATATATTATTTTATTTCGGTATTATTATCTATCTTTTGTTTAAGTTTCTTGCATCACAGCCATGCACGTAATTAGCAGTATATAGTAAGCCCTGAACAATGAACATTGCTTAAAAACTTGGGAGTATGTTTTTTTTAAAGTTGATTTGCAAAGGGAGACATTTCATGGGGATATGCATTATGTTTGGAAGTTCATATCATGCCTAAATAAGCATTTTTTGTTAAGGTACAATATGGTTATCTTTGGTTGAATAGACGGCTATTCAAGGAAGGTAAGACTTAAGCATTCACTGATGAGAAGATTGTAAATATATGTAACATTGTAATGTAAAACAATTTATTTTACATTTGAAGTAATATCATGTAAAATATACATATATTCTTGTTGATGAGCTGTCACTCTTAACTAGTAAACCTAGTCTTTGCCGTTGTACCTTAACCATGTTTTGCAAATGGTGATGTGTCATGTCATGAGACTCTCAATCAAGAGCCTCATCCCATTTATATTTTTCAATCAAGAATAC